>JALIZH010022625.1:0-66248 GCA_030522465.1 Rhipicephalus appendiculatus
TTAAATTTCTTTACATTTTTTATCCGCTTTTCTGCAAGTTTTAAACGCGAACCATTTCTTTGCGGACCGAAAATATTAAGGGCCATTTGTATCTATCTATCTATCTATCTATCTATCTATCTATCTATCTATCTATCTATCTATCTATCTATCTATCTATCTATCTATCTATCTATCTATCTATCTATCTATCTATCTATCTATCTAGCCGCCTACGTCTGGACGCTCTCGTGGTCTTATCCTTAACTTGACGCATACCAAAATTGGCGTGCGAGAAAACGAACGTATAGGGAATATGACTGAGAGGTCACGATACGAACAACTTGACGCGGTCGTCGCGTACGTCACGAAACTCTATCTCTCAGCCACGTGTTGCGCGTACCCGTTCACGTTGGCCGTTGCAATACCGGTATGCGCCACACGCAATTCGCATCCGATATTAGCTCAGGGACAGCGAAAGAAGACGGGAGATCTTAACGTGAGAGTGCTAGGGAGCGCGTACAGCATAGGTTGCCGTGCCTGCGTCGAGAACATTGTCAGTGAGTGAAATGATCAGATGGATGCAAGGAATAACGATCATGGTTCGAGGTGGATCATGTTTGAGTCGAGTATAGTACCAGAGAGCCACGCCTGTGCTCGCAACTGTTTCAGGGAAGGCCCATGTACAGGCTTCATTTCGAGACAACTTGTATCGTGGTTTCAGTGTTGGATTCCTTCTTTGATAACAATGAAATAAACACTTCATGTACACTCGAATGACTCAGGAAGCTATAGTCAGTCGCTTCTCGGTACCAGAGAAATACGCTGAAAAACGCTACTTAAAACCTATTCATCATCGCACTGCAGCGTGCGCTACGTTTCGACAATACGGACGTCTTAGTCAAATCAGCTATAACATGAGAAAACGTTGTGCGGTAGTATTGGAAGTGATTAACAAGGCGGCCGTGTTAGTAGGTGGTCTCGTAAGAGAGAATGAGGCGTAAATATGACATTGTAAATGATGCAAATAAGTAACAGTTTTAATTGAAATGGATTTCCGTGTCTCATTGTACTCTCCTTTTTTAATTCACGGACGCGAGAACTCAAGCGTTGGGTTCGCATTTTCGTTGAATTGTCTAGCACCGCCATTCGTCACTTTATGTAGAACAATGCAGCTCAATGACCATACATATATAGAGTATGTAAAACATGTTTTGCAAATAAAAGCCAATATATTGAACAAAGCAGATGTTCATGATGTCACCATGTTGCCCACGATCTGCCTGCAGTGCTCGAGCTAGAAAAAAACTCCTGCGCAAAAGAAGCCATCAAGCCACAATGTTAACTTGGCTCATAACCGATGACCGACCTCCTCTTCATTGCGGCACCGAGAATTACGGCAGGCTCTCCAAAAGACAGAGATTTATGAAAGGAAGGCAATAACAGAAAAGGTAGGTGCAAAGTAAAGCACACTGTATCGTAATTATAGTTACAGTGCGACGTCCTGCATCACGGGCTGGAGAACTAGACGTGTGGGTAAACGTTGTAGCAAAATTTTCCTGAAGTTTTGTAAAGACTTGTTTGATGTGAATAGCAAACAAAAACTTCACTGCGAGCCCCCCTCCCCCTTCTGCCCTCGAAAATAATAATATGCTTGAGAGGAACGGGTTTGTGTGATGAAGCAGAAGGAAAATTGTCGCCGAAAAAAATAGTATATATTGCCAGCAATCATATTATGAGTCAGGCTTTTTGCAAATAACTGCTCCGCAAGCGCCCTAATTAGTGCACCATTCGAATATCTAATAGGCATGATTGTGTCATTGCACCTTTGTAAATATATTCGAAGATACATATAAAATGACCATGTTTCTACGACTCAAAGCATTTCGACGGGTCATTTCTTTGTGTTATCCGCCTTGACTGACGTCTACAAAAATAACATGTCTTACAAAATAAAAAAAAAAACCCGGACTTCATCCGCATAAAGAGTGCGAAATTGGTTTTAGTCCTCCGAAAACCGAGCCAATAGGTACTTCATGTTATTAATGCTGCTTTTATGATGACTTATGATGTCACATTTTTCCCGTGCAGTTTTTTGCAACCGGCTGTGACGTCACAATGGAATGCATTAAGACACTGGGAACAGATAACATAACTGTAAGTCTATTTGTTGCCGTTTACCAGCTACTGTTTAAAAAAATCTGCCTTATTGCGATAGTCATGCCTTATACGAGCTTCATGTTACATGCATGACTAAGTTGCCCAGCTGGAAAATATATTTTCAAAAATCTTGCTTGCTAATACACTTAAAATGCACAACTAAAGGCGCCAATATGAATACAGGATGAAATAATAGAGAAGCACTCCGAACTAGAGCCAGGCACTGGCCCGGGCATGCTAACTGCGTGGAAGGCCCCGCCCGAGTCCGACGCTAAACAACTGCAAGCCCGCCCGGCCCGGCCCGAAGTACAAAAAAAATCACGCCATATCCACGAAGTGAATGATGATGAGTGGGCGAAGCTCGATCGTTTTCATCCATGGCAGAAAGAGAATGTGTGGTCTGAAACGCGCTTATACTTCATGGTCATCAGCGTCATCGTTATCACGTGTAGTCGGTATATTCCACTATAGTGGAACGCGCTTATACTTCATCGTTATCACGTGTAGTGGGTACATTCCACTATACTGCGTCATCGTCATCTTTATCACGTGTAGTGGGTACATTACACTGTACTAGAACGCGCTTATACTTCATCGTTATCACGTGTAGTTGGGTACATTCCACTATACTGCGTGATCGTCATCTTTATCACGTGGAGTGGGTACATTCCACTATACGTGGCTATCTACCTACCTACTACTACTACTACGACAACTACAGAGGAGGGACAGACCCATACCCTTAGGAGCTTCGCCCCTAAAACAAAAGCACGGGCACAGCCCGGCCCGACATTCTGGAGGTTTGCTGCGGAGACAAGATATCGCTTTCCGTTAATGTCGCATTTTATTCAAGAAATCTAAATGAAACATAATGAAACGACGCATGACAGTCACTATATACACACAGCACAAGTTGTCGCGTAAAAATAACAAGTTTCCCAATGACTCTTACTTCAGTGAACTGCGGCGCTCCTGCAACATATATCCCGCCCAGCTGAAGTTCCGTTCGCTGCTCGCACTCGGAGCCGGAATCACCATTATCGTTTTCGCTAGCATAGCAAGCTTCGGATATTTACACTGCTTGTCCTTCTAGAAGTCCCGTGACTCAGGTGCAGGACAGGAGAATGAATCCATGCACAGATAATCACAAAGCACATCTTGTGTGACTGGTAAATTCTTCCCAGTGTCTCTCCACTCATTGCATAATTCTAAACATTGGTTTTCATTTAAAGTGGCAAAAGATAGGACAACAGAGAAGGGGGGAGGGGGGTAGAGAAGCTGGAAAATAATTTGAAAAACAAATAGCTGGAAAACAAAACGAGCTGTAAAACAATTCCGGAACAACGTCTATACTTTGAGATCGATTTGGGATTTGCGCCTAGCCCGGCCTGCCCGATAAAAAACAGGGTAGTCCGAGCCCGGCCCGAGCCCTATGTAAGAAGACGTCGGCCAACCCGAGCCGGGCGTGGCCCACGGGCCGGGCCGGGTTCGGGCTTTCGGGCTACCAGGAGCCCGTGCACACCTCTACTCCGAACATTCTACATAAAAATACCTTCTTCATGTGATGTCTCTATTAGTCATGCAAACGGTCAAGTAACTTCCAATATTGTACACTGCTGTCAGAAGTTAGAACCAGCCCTATTCGCTACCTCAGGTAGCGCATGCTTCACATTATGCCCATTTCTGTTAAATTATTGGAAGACATCAGCCAAGTTCACTAATCTATAGAATATCTGCACTGACATCTCCTATTTTGTGGCAGGGCTGTTACGCTCCGCTTAATTTGCACGGCTGCCTCCTCGGTGGGTTCATTTGTTCGGCAAGAAAAACCGAGGAACAGTTCAGAAAAGCATCGCATGTTCCCAAAATGTAATGTAAAGTCAACGTTAGTAGTATATTGTAGTTATATCTGTATGCACAACTGTGGTAACACGCATTTTCGCCCACCATCATACAGCCAGCGTGGTAATCCATTTGGTTGCGGGTCGCGTGCCATTCCTCTAACCACTCCCACAACCCCACGATAAATGTAGACTACAGCAGGCCTTGTCTTATGGGTGGGTAATCTATATTGGTTATACCTATAAAAGTTCCCTGTGACTTGTTTTTGTCTTTACATTACGTTTTGCTCGAAGTTATGTGTAATGCCCAGACAGCACAAAACTTCGCAGTGACAAATATGTGCTAGCAAATGCGATCGTGAAGGTCATTACTGCGACGAACGTTGCAGCTGTGTCGCCACCTGCTTCTGATTTGCCAATATCTGCAGCCTCTTTCGGAAGCATAGAAAGAGACAGAAAGATCAAAAGACAGAGACAGACATAAAGAGAGGCAGATATAGAAAGAACCCGGCACAGAAAAGATAGGAGAGAGAGCAAGACAGAAAGAGAAAGAAAGGGAGAAATAAAGAGAAAGAAAGAAAGAGAAAGAAGCATAGATGGAGAGAAAGAAAGAGAAGAGACAAAAATATGTATAGAAACAGCGAGAAATAGGACGACATAGATAACGGGAGACAAAAAGAAATAGAAAGAAACAGATACAAAAAAAAAGAGGTCAAGGAAACAACGAGAACGGGAAAGAAAGATAACAAAGAAAAAAAAAAGATGGATGCCGGGACATGCCATTTTTTCACTATGTTGCCATGGGTTCTACAAAACGGACACATTTTAGGGAAGACAATGATCAACAGATGAACTCAGCACCACATGGTCCCTGTCAAATAAAGGCACAGTGGCGCAAATCGCTTCTTTCCGAATGAGATTGTGAGCTTTCATTTCCTGCCTTGACGACGTCGCTGTCTTCTCATTTATCATTTGAACACACTTTTAATGAATACCATGGGTTGTTTAACTGCTCCGGTGTGCTAATATGCAGCTGAGCTCTACGTACAGCAGTTTTAGCCACTGCAATATGACAGTCAGCGGTCAGCTTTGCAGCATGCATGTGTCCGGCCAGACCTTAAAGGGCCCTTCACCGGCCTCTCAAATACAAAAAAAATTAGCCGCGTATCTACGTGCTTCACTCCAAATGTCGTCGAAAGACGATAGTCTTGTGCCGGCCGTACTACTAAGTTTTGCCTTGCCTCAGACAGCGCCTACTCTATGTTTAATCGGCCGCATATGGCTGGCATTAATAAAATAGAGGAGGCGCTGCGTGAGATATGGACGCCATCTGGCAGTGGCGTCGAGAAACATGAGCTTGTGCAGAACCCAGGGCCACTGCCAGTGCCAACACCATATCGTGGAGAGAGGACTTTTTCCGCGCATAGCGTCGCAGTTCGTGCACAGCGTCGCATTTTCAGCGCAGCCTAAGAAACACTAGGGTCTTTAGAATTACGTATCTATGTATTTTCTGATAAAGGCACACACGACCTGGATAATTACGTATTGATGTTGCGCCTCATATATGCGTAATATTTGCCTTTTGACCAAAAATGTTCACAAGTATGAAGGCAAACACTAGTTCAAGATGGCTGGGCGTTCAGCAAGTGGTTAAACGTTGGCCATGTGGCTGAATCGTGTGACAGACGGACAGATAAGACAGACAGACAGACCAAAATTTCTGCGTTGAAGTATCCCAAGAAAGACTATCGTCTTTAAAAACAAGCGCAATATTCTCTCCTGGCGTTTCTCGTCTTGCGCACTTCGTGACGCAGAAGAGTGATTCCCGTGACGTCTATAGTGCACATGCCCTCGATTGGTCCATATACGCGAAATATGAAATGAATTGTCTCCTGCACTGCTTTGCCATGCAACCGCCCATCCGTTCTTCCTTGTCTCTCATGACTATCGTGCGCGATCAACTGATTTCACTTCATTTTGCGTTTACGACTGCGCAAGCGGCGATAACAGCGTGTAGCCGAGAAGGGGGAAATCCTGATGGAATCGAGCACTTAGCGCTATCATTGTTCACGTCCTTTTAAGAAATAAGCGTCGAAGAGGATACATCGCAGGGTAGCGAAGGCGAGGAGAAAACCACTCCCTCGTCCTTGAACGCGGAGTGGTGAGGGGCCCTTAAAAAGTTTTGTTATGTTGTGGGCTTCCGAGTGTCATGTTCTCTCTAAAATGTTATTAGTACTTTCGGCTGCTTCTACACATACCTCTTTCGTTCTGCTTAGTGTATTGAACGCCCTCCTCACCAGTTCACGGAATGTTATAACCATTGAGTACAGTATTTTACGCCGTACATTCCATTCCGTGCAGTACAGTAACCTGGTGATTCCGATTGCGCTAGAATTTGTAAGAGATGATCTGGCACCCTGCTTTCTGACTTACCTTTCCTGGGTTCCTTGGAAATATGTGCCCAGCCACCACGCAGGTCCGCATAAATAGCAACGTGGCATGGGTCCACACGACGCAAAAGCAGCACAGACGTGGACGCGTGATAGCCTACCCTGCCGTCTTCAACTGATTTCCGAGCTCAACAACTCCTTTGTCGAGAAAGTGCATATCGTTGTTGTAGGGGCCTTCGCCAATGTTCGACACATATCTATGACGTACAGTTGCCAGTCATTACTACCACGCTTTATACTGGCTGGCGTACGTCTGGAACACCGCACTGGTAGCCTTGGATTGCTAGACTTTTTTACCACAGGAATATTTCCTATTTTGTTACATACAATCAAGGGTGTCTACATCAGAATGTGGCCTGTTTATCTCGTCAGCGAGTTTATTTACCTAACTGCTGCTCCGTCGACACTGTAGCCTCCAGTATGCCTACATTACATCTAAGATACGTGAGAAATTAACAATGGCCTCACGTCACCTTGTGACAACACATTTACCACCTGAACGTCGTGCCACGCATACTTCTGTGTGCTGTTCTCTTACCACACCTAATATCGTCGCACCATGCGCCCCGTCAACGCAGTGCTCACAAATCTGATTTCGGACCACCTGCTACTCGGCATGATTCTGGCCATCACGACTGAATGACGTACTACCTTGCCGATTCTTTTGAATAAGACCACTCATGTAGCCACTATCCTGGTTTCCCATGAATCTTTCCATACGTTAGCAAATCGCTTCATGTGGCTTGTAATATCGTTTAAAGAGGCCCTCCCATCTCCAAAGTGGTTTCTTTCAACATAACAGCCTCCTGTATGCTCCTTTTTTCTTTTAGGAGCGAAGCTCCTTATGCCGTGGGTCGTGCGTCCCATGTTTGTAGTACGTAGTAGCCACCTGCGTGATGACGATGACGATCGCGATGCCATACAACACATGGCATCGCGATATGGTCTCACATGCACAAGGTTTGACCACATGTAACCAACCACCATCACGTCTTTGCCGTGGGTCGTGCGTCCCTTGTAGTTTGTAGTACGTAGTAGCCACCTGCGTAACCAGCAGTATCTCCCTGTGTGATGACGATGACGGTGCCGTCACAGCACACCACATGGAATGTACCCACTATGCGTCATAACGATCTTCGCCCAATCACCATCATTTACGCAGCGTCATCAGCGTCATCGTCACCACGTGTAGTGGGTACATTCCAGTAAACTGGAACACGCTTATACTTCATCGTTATCACGTGTAGTGGGTAGATTCCACTATACTGCGTCATCGTGATCTTCATGGTCCAACACATGGCGTCGAGATATGTACTCACATGCATATCCTCTGACCACCGCAAACCGACCACCATCAGAGGCACTTGTATTGACTTAGTCTTTGCAAATTTCTCTCTACAACCCGTAGAGGAACCGCTCGCCCTTCATTTCACGGACCACAAGGCCGTCGTAATGAAGGGACCCTTCAACAAAAATAAAAGTTGATTTCGTATAGCACACACCTCTTTCTGACGTCTTCATATGATTGACCGGGCGATTCAGATCCTTTAGGAGAGCTTCGCCCAATTATCATCATTCACTTCGTGAATATTCTGCGATTTTTTGCATTTGTTGGCGCGTTTCCCGTGGTAATCTGAAAAATCGATCACTGTCGCAACCAATTTTTTTCGACGGATGCCACCCGCACACACTCCTGATGAGCAGTAAGACCAATGCTGCTGGATTTTTCATTGTGAGAGGGCATCGTTCATTACGGGGCTCCTTTACACATGCGGGGCGGCCACATGCAATGGCAACTTCAAGCGATTGCCGATAACTTTGCACCTTGTGCAACCCACCAAAACCTCTATGCACCGCACAGCCCCAAGACACCGAGGTTAACGGAACGCTTGCATGGTACGTTCACAATCATGTTGATGCATGTTTGGTATATAAGCTATAATTGTGGTTCAGCAGCAATCAAGCTTAACCGCTGACCCCCCCCCCCCCCTTGTGATACGTCTACCGCAACCACTACGGCTACGATAGGATCACCTGAGCCAACTGCCCACCTGCATTTAGCCACATTACATGTATTAAGGCGAAAGCCTTTAATGTCTCATGCTCACGTCCGTCCGGTGTCCGTCCGTCCGGTGTCCATCCGTCCGGTGTGCCGTCCGGCGTCCGTCCGTCCGTCCGTCCGTCCGTCCGTCCGGCGGTGGTGGTGGTGATGGTTGTGGTGTGCTTCCTGACCACCATTACGCATGCGCAAAGCCCTCCCCGCACTTCCTCTCCTGCGCTCCCCCCTCTCTCTCCTCTAGGTATCCCTCCAGGTGGTGTTGATCCCTCCCGGCCGCTGCGTTTACGCACCCATTGCGCATGCGCCTCCCTCCCCCTCTCTCTCCTACGCTCCCATCTCTCTCCTCTAGGCACCCCTCCCGCGGTGTTTCTCCCCCATTGCGCATGCGCGTCCCCCTGCCCCTCTCTCTCCTCTAAGCATCCCCTCGCCGCGGCGTCCACACCCTCACTGCGCATGCTCGTCCCCCTCCCCCCATCTCTCTCATCTAGGCATCCCTCCCGCGGCGCTTACACCCCCCAATGCGCATGCGCGTCCCCTCCCCCTCTCTCCTTTCCTACGCTTCCCCCTCTCTCGCCTCGCAAGCGCCGACGCAGGCGTCTGCTAGCGAGTTTCTTGATTGAAAAACCGACTCCTCGCGCTGCACAACCGTTCACTAGGCCACTCCGTATATATGGCAATGGATTTTGACCCTGCAAGGTGGTGCCGGTGGGAGATTTCTCCTGTGCGTTGCCGAACGATAAAAATTCACAGCGTGCGCGTTAACTAAAAGCGGACTGCGGGTATCTGTGTCCAATCAGATCTTCTGTCTCTGTTGCCCATTAGCAGCGATTGGCATGTTCTGTGGAAACACCGGTCCATCACTGCGTGATTGCGCCTCCCCAGATTTCTCTCCTGCGCAACGCCGCGATGAGCGCCAGCGTCAACGCCGCCGCCAGTGTAAGCGGCGGCGTTGACGCTTACACTGGCGAAGACATGACAAAGTCAGTGGAATGGTCACATGCTTTCTCCGAACACACTTTGGAATGTACAAAGCGTCCTTCAATTTTGGAAGATGTAAGACATATAAGTGGTTCACCCCTCTTCAAACAGATTCCGTGGTTCTTCTGTGAAGTCGAACGCACAGTCAGGCTCCAGCAGAAGCTGCTATCGTTTTTTAACATTAAAGTACAAAAAGGGCAGCAGAGTAGGTCAGGAAATGAACGGGTGATATGGACATCGTAGTCGAAATGAAGCAGAAGAAGTCGGCATGGGCAGGGCGAGTAGCGTGAAGGCAAGATGACCGCTTGTCATTAAGAGGAACGCACTAGACTCCGAAAGAAGGCGAGCGCACGGAGGCGACGCAGAAAGTTAGGCGAGCACTTGAGATTCAGAAGTTCGTGCAGATAACGTGGTCGCAGCAGCCACCGGAACGGAAGAACCTGAGCTTGGGCACGTTGGTACTCCATATTAATATATATAGCGCGCAGAAGGGACAGGAACACAGAGGGCAGGCTGATGATGATGGTCATAACAGAATATTTCCTCAAAACTCATTAGCTCGTGTCGGTCATGTTGCTCTTGCAACGCCTTTTGAGAGGTATACTGATGTTCATTTGACTGGTGGCGTCCCTAGGAACGCTGATATGTCGAAAACAAGGAATACAACGTGTACATGAAAAGTAACTCTTCTTACTAGTGCTAAGACTGAAATTACTAGCCGTAGATGCGTCGCGCTACATTTCCACACAAAGCCTGTTCTGTAAAGAAATTTTGAAAAGGCGCTGGCAGAATAACACAAATGCTTTGTTGTTGTTGTTGTTTACATTAGGTGGCATGATTATGGAAGGGATGTGAGTGTGGCGATATGTTTTGGCGGATTTTTTCAAATAATAATTGCCGTGGCTCAGTACACCTCCTTTTTTAGGTGCTCTCTGGATGTTCAATGCCTCTTTTTTGGGAGCAATATGTGAGTACCCTTCCTTACTCTCCACCACTGTTGTATTTTTCTAAATATGCGAGAAATCCGTCTCGTAAGTCTGCCATTATTCCTTTTTTTATATTCCGCGTTAGTTTTTTCAGGATTACGAAGCTCAGTTCGATGAGTCAGTGTTAGCAGTATAGCGAAAGCAATGCTGTTTTTGTAAAGTTCGATATCACGGTCAACACGTATTTTCAATCTAGTTGGTGATAAAAGCGATTAAACAGCGCGAAGATTCACAGGGAACATACGAACAGTAGCTTGATGAGAAATTTTTGTGCATGTCCGCATGTCCGTCTGCTTTGCTCTGACATAATGATGTCAGGTTCCATACAGGATCTGTCTTGCACTCGGAATACGCTTAACCATGTTATGTTGCGTTATAGATGTGGAGTTTTGCTATGACCTATTTATTCTTTGACAGCAAATATAGATGTGGAGTTTTGCTATCACCTATTTATTCTTTGACAGCAAATATAGATGTGGAGTTTTGCTATCACCTATTTATTCTTTGACAGCAAATATAGATGTGTTTTGCTATCACCTATTTATTCTTTGACAGCAAACACTTAATCCGCGCAGTCCCTGAATTAGATCTTATTTCCTAGCGAACCACGTGCAAGTACCATTCGTCTTCGTCTGCTGCATTGTGCTCTCTGACGCGGTTTTACTCTATCTCATCCTACATGGTTGCTGGACGTTATTATACTAATTTAGTCGCCTTCATGCGTAGGCTGACACCAAGTTCATTGTGCATCCCATTCCGGCAGATTGTGCTTCATACTGGCACTGTGAAGTCAACACGCCAGTGTGCATTATGATGAGATTTTACGCACTACTTTCATGTTGCTTTACTGCTATGAATTATATATAGTGCTTGGGCTGTACGACATATGTTACTCCACGTGTTCAGAACTGAGTGTAGGTTTTGTGCGAAAAGATAGAAATATGCATATGCTTACACTGACATGAGAAGTGCTACTGTTTCGATCCCACAAAATAGTGCAAACGCTGTTGCTGGTAAAACTTGAAGTATGACTATTTGTCGTGCACGCAAATGGAAGAAATGTACTTTTGCATGCAATACAAATTGGTGACACACTGCTCGCTCAATGTAACGGCTTCTCTTTTTATTACCAAACAAGTAGAACAGATGCTTGGTACATTAAAACATATTGTGAAATAGAAACAGGTGACAGGCAGTTAGGCAGAAAGTCATCACTGTGTCCTAATATAGATTGGGTGATATTTCATCATTCGTAGCATAATTGAAGATGCCTTTTGTGTAAGTGAATTGTTTGAAATTCACTTAATTGTATAGTTGAAGTTACAACAGGTATACTTTCATTGTGCCTGTTGTTTCCAGTTTTGTGCCTATTTGCTACAGTCCTCGTGTTCCTGTGTTATGTGTGTAAAGTTCTGAATTGCCTACAAGCTAACCTGTCTATTTCTGTTAATATAGTGTGCTAGCAACTGAAAAAAAAAAGCATGATCTTCTGAAGAACAGCTATTTCTTTGAGGAAGACTGTAATACATATATCTCTCAAATTCGTATTGCGTCATCTTTGCCAAAAGAATGCCAAGTACACATCGACGTTCACAAGGGAGAGGTGCAAATGATTAACTTTTTTTTATTTTGCGGGAGACATGTCACTGGTAAATTTGTGGATGTTGTGCTTGACCAACGTTACTGGATTAGCTTGACATCGGGGCACGCCTTTGGCATTCGCTGTAACGCAGTGGCGTGATGCATAACAATAACGGTTAATTAGTAAGTAGTGTACGAGTGAAAGCATCTAAATACTGAATATCAGTTATAGAGAACCACTGTACGCCACGCTAAAGCAACAATTGTATATAAGTGCCAACTGCTGAAATAGTTTATCGTTCAGCTCCTGAAAAGGCACTGCTGCCCCTGCGTGCAGCTTGCGACAGTACGCGCGCATTAAATGTGCTTAATGTAGGTACGTTACCATGTCCTTGTAACTCGTGTCTGCATGTCTAAGTTTTATATGCTATGGGAGTGGCCACCGCGAGCGCGCTGAAGGTAGAAGAGAACGATGGACACGGGCTCGCTCGCACGTCGCGCTAAGTTGCCTTTGACAGTGAGTCGCGGCCGAGTCTTGAAATGATAAAGACGTATTGCTCAGTGTATAGTCCTCGTTTTTGAGGGGTTCTGGGTGGCGGCTAGCCTAGACCCCTACGATGCAAACAGGTGTGGTCTTAGAACAGCTCAGAACGCGCTGCTGCCACTGCACGCGCGCAGCTCGAGGCAGATATAACGAATATTGCGCCATAACATGCACTCATGCAATGCACATACGTTCGGTTAACTGAAGATACCTTTGTCACGCTGGTATCTACATAGTGAGGACCAGCGAAGCATTGTCGATACATGAAGAAGCACTCATGAAGCACACATTTATCATTTTTCTGACGACACGACATGACACCAACTGAAGAATTCGGAATCGAATGCTTTCACTGCGGCCTGCATGACGCCCCACAAATTGTGTAGTAGCCTTACGTAAGCGTAAACACAGGCAAATGGTTGTTCTCTGAAAACGACTGGAAGCAAGAGTACTCCCAGTGAGTTGGCAGTGGAATTCAGGTTGCGTTATTTTGACCTTGCCGCTGAATCCGCAATTATAAAGCGCATCTTCGGGATATCGTCGACGTGAAGTCTATTATCCAAAGGTGAAATTATAGTCTGCATTCTCTGTCAAAAGAAAAACTTCCCAATCTCCCGCTAAAGGGAACCATGCGTGGATGCGAAGCAGCGGGGAGATAGCTGGCTTGAGCGGGAGAAACGTCTCCGCTCGCGATTCGCGGCAGCGGTCCGGGCGCTCAACGCGGCGATGCCCAGGAGAGAGAATGAGGCGCGCGTGTTCCGTCATTTTCATACCGCGGAACTACCGTGGCGCCCTAAAGCGGAGTATGCAGGTGTCGCACCGCCTGTCGTGCGCGCCGCTCCGTAGAGTAGAGGATTCCTAGAGGACAGGACGGGGGGGAACCGGGAGAGGGAACGCGCATGCGATGTGGGCCGCGGGCGCCGCTCTGTCGTGGAGAGTATTCCTATGGTAGAGAAAGGGGGGAGGGGACGCGCATGCGCTGTGGGGGTGTGGGACGCGGGAAGGAGAGACGGACAAAGCCCCCGCAGGCACATGCAAGCAAGATCAAGGAATGGCATCAACGGGACGCGGGCGCCACTTCGGGGAGTAGATGATTCCTAGAGGAGAGAAAGGTGGGGAGCGTAGGAGAGGAGAGAGAGGTGGGTGGGACGTGGGACGGAGGGACGGACGAAGCCCCCGCAAGCACATGCAAGCAAGATCAAAGAATCGAGTCAACGGGACGCGGGCGCCGCTCCGTAAAGTTCAGGATTCCTAGAGGAGAGAAAGGTGGGGAGCGTAGGAGAGGAGGTATGGGACACGGGAAGGAGGGACGGACGAAGCTACTGCAAGCACATGCAAGCAAGATCAAGGAATGGAGTCAACGGGACGCGGGCGCCGCCCCCGTAGAGTAGAGGATTCCTAGAGGAGAGAAAAAATCCTAGAGGAGAAAAAGGGCGGGAGCGTAGGAGAGGAGCTGTGGGACGCGGGAAGGAGGGACGGACAAAGACCCCGCAAGCGCGTGCAAGCAACATCAAGGAAAGGAGTCAACGTGGGCGACAGACGCCACCGGTAGAGCGCGTTATTCTTTGCTTGCACCCCCCCCACCTACCTAGCCATTGCTAAGCAGCCACTCTGTGCTCTCTGCCATGACTCTCATGACTGTAATGGTGGTTGACGGCCTTATTGTACTACAGTGTTCTGGTTCGCATAGTGGCTGCTTCCCTACTTATGAAAGTGGCCGGACGCGAAACGGGGGGACGCGGGAAGGACGGACGCAGCCCTGAGCATAAGATGCTTCGCATCGAATAAGTGTTAAATCCCTCCGCTTTAATCCAACCCTCGTGGTGCACGAGGGGCCGCTCTCCGGCCTGTTTCCGACCTGGTTACAACTCGAACTGTGCACGCACTGATCAAGTCAGCACGAGATCCGTAGCGTTAGAACTCCACGCCACACACAAGTTTTGTAAAATTTGGGGCCACATATAAAATTCAAAAGTAATAGAAACAAGCGAGGCACAAGAGGCTGCGATACCGAAAAGGCAGTGCGGCCAAATTTAAAGGTACGCTCGAACGTGCGCGGGCGCGCTGAGTTCAGCAGACGACAGTTGGCATCTACCGGAAGTTAGTCATCGTTCTGAAAATTTGCAACGAATTTTTTCCATATTTCAGCCTGTTTATTTAACTACAAAATTTTATGCACAGTGCCTACGGGAACAAGCCCATCTTATCCAAACACCGCTCTTCATTTATGTCAGCTATTGGGCAATGATCTTTTGTGACGTTGTATGACAGAAACGTGACGTCCGATGACAGACGCCCGTCCACCGACGAGAGTAAGAACAGGCCTCTGTTTGAAAAGAGGGCGCCTGAGAAAACAGCAACTTCACGTTCCGCTTGTAAACTTTATGCGGCGCGCACGACTGCAATATTTTGCCGAGCAGCTCGTAGTCGTGTCTGCTTTTCGCAGGATGTGTTTTTTTCAACAAGCCCGAGGGGTGTTTCATGACTGCATTAAGCCCTCGGTTTGACGTAATATCGGCTTGCAGATCACGCAGATTACGTAATCACTTATTTCACTCGCGTATGTGGGAGCACTGACGTTTTTAATTCGTGTGCCCTTCCTCGTGCCATTCGGTTGTGCAGTGCCCTTCTTGATTTCGTTGCCTCCGAAGAAATCCCGATAAATTTCGTCTACTCACCGATTCACAATCCACTACTGTTATTTATCTGTCATTCCAATTTTTTCGAAAGGCTTAGAAAAAATATTGTTCTCTCGGCTGAATGGCTTCTTCGGCAAAATAAACGTACTTTCTGATGCGCAGTTTGGTTTTAGGAAAGGGCGTTCTACTGAAACAGCTTTATTGACCCTAAAAGAATGTGTGTTACAAAACATTGAAAACAAACATCCCAGGCAGCACGCCGGCATTGGACCGATCTCGGCCCAATGTCGGCTAACGTCGGCGGCAATATTGGCCCCATCTCGGCAAATCACGCTCGCGCTACTTTCACCCACATCGGTCCGATGTCGGCTAGCCGGCGTTGGGCCGACGAGGGCTAGCCGGCGTTGGGCCGATGAGGCTAGCCGGCGTTGGGCCGATGAGGGCTTGCCGGCCTTCGGCCGATGACGGCTTGCCGACGTTCGGCCGATGACGGCTTGCCGACGTTCGGCCGATGACGGCTGGCCAGCGTCGGTCCGAGACCGGCCTGCCGTTATTCAGCAGATGATGGCAAGCCGTCATTGGGCCTATGTAAGCTGGCCGATGCTGGCGTGGTGTCGGCCTCGCCGACTTCGGGAAGCCGCCGGTGCGACGGTTAGCACTCGTTATTATGGTAATTTACCGTGCGGTAAGGTAATATACTGTGCCGTTGTAGTCTGCACGTAGCTAGTTTAGATGGGGACACCGGCGGTGGTTGCTCGATGCCTACAGTAGCTTGATTAAAAAGGCTGATACGCGTGTTATAAAGTGAAACGGCTGCGTGGCGACCATGCATAGTTCGGTATTTCTGTGATTACTGTACTGTAAGTCAGCAGTGCAAAAAAAAACCTATTCGCAGCACAACGGCATTCATCGACTACCGCTGACGCCGTATTCGGTAAATACTTCGTAAGCAGAACGAACTATTTGGGGTCTTAGCGTAGCATTGAGCCCCAGAATTCTATGGAACCGTGCAAGGCTGACAAGAAAAGTCAATATTGTCTCCAACACACCTAAAAGGATGAAAGTCCTGCTGCATCAATTACGCATGCGTCTAGGTGATGAAGGAGCAACACATTTGCAAAGTGATAAACACACATTTATTCACACATATGAACACACGCCAGCAGTTCCGGAATAATGATGCCATAAAGGAACACCTAAACATCTATAGATACCGTATCCAACATCTAAAACGATCGCACAGCCACCGTATTCCTAATGAAAAACACGAAAATATGATCGAGAATGGGGTCAGGCGAAGAGTTATAATGTTATTCAAGGCACATTCAGAATAAATATTTAAAAACATAGAACGGGAAAAAAAATATGATTAACAATTAACGAAGAATATCATAGCTACTTGTGTTTTGTGGACGATATCGCGCTTTGCGGCAATGACGGTGACGAATCACGAAACAAAAAAATACTGGTGATGTAAACGAAAGAAGCCGGATTAAAGATGTACCCGAAGAAAACAAACATCATGTTAGGCGGCCCGGCGAGAAAGGGAGATTACGGGTGGCAAACAGACTAGAAGTGCATGTATAAGGCTAGTTACTAACAGAGGAGCCCCCCCCCCCCCCCCACCCGATGTTTATCAAATTCACCGAAAAGTAAGGTTGGGTTGGTTCGCAAACGGTAGTCCATCGTAACACATGACTGGAAATTAAATTACCCCTATCCTTTAAGTGGAAATCACAATTCTTTCACTCATAACTTATGGGACAGAAACATGAATAAACTACAGCACGCGACCCGAAAAACGTTGCGAGTGGTGCCGCAAGGTTCCATATACTGTACATCTAAACAAGGTAGACACACACGCACGCATTCCTTATCTCAAGGTAAGAATGTAACGGAAAAGAAGCATGCATGAATACCTTTCACGCATGGCGCTTGGATCGGTAAGAACACGGGCGAATAAAAGGCATGGTCAATAGCGAACGCACGATAAAGAGAAAAATCTGTCTGTACAGACGTAAGAGCAGTCAAGACGTGTCCTTAAATGAAGCGAGCGAGTCCGATGTGGAAGCACGTAGCCACTGGCTGCTAGCTGCGGTGATCTTTGCCGAAAACAGCGCTGGAATCTTGCCGCGTATCCGTCTCGCACAGGTTTTTGACTTTCCTCCGCACATGTCCACACACCGACATTTCTTGAAGAATTCTGCTGGCCGGGACGAAAAAGCCTTCTCCCGCTACAACTTATCCTTCCATCGAGCTGGCTACCCTTCCCTGCCTGGTCAAGCAAGTTTCGCGACAATGGTGGTGGTGGTTGTGGTTCGAAGAAGGAAAAGGCGCCTAATTTCTGCAGCCCGGTCGGGAGCACGGCGCAGCGCCTATGCGACAATGACGCACCGAACGACAGGAGTAAAGGCGGGGGGGGGGGGGGGGGGGGAAGAGGGGTAGAGCTGGAAGAAGACGAAAAAATGCTGACTCTCCCTTCTTAGGAGCACGGCTCAGCCTCCGACAGTAGTGTGCGCCCCCCCCTCCCCCCCCGTGTCCTCTTCCCCCTCCACAGCATGTCTTCTGTGGGCTACGTGGATTTTTCAATGCATCGCTTGTTCCAAGTGTCGCTACGTGAAAACTTTCGGTACACCATGTTGTAACCGCATTTTTTTATCGTATTTCCCGTGCAATAACAGTAACATTAATGAAATCCAAAGTGTGACGGAATCCCGTTTGGTCGGGAGGAGGCATTGCAAAAGAAGAAGAAGAAACGCCGACCACAATAAAATCAATTTAAAACAAATTAAACGAGACGTTTCGGCTCCCACACGGGAGCCTTGTTCAGAGTGAAGTTCAAAAAAAAAAAAAAATCTCCCCCTTCTTAGGAGCATCTATTTTTTTTTTTTTTTGAACTTCACTGTGAACAAGGCTCCCGTGTGGGAGCCGAAACGTCTCGTTTTGTTTTAAATTGTTTTATTGTGGCCGGCGTTTCTTCTTCTTTTGCAATAGTAACATTAAATGCGACTGTTTCTAAACGCACGTGGGAAGCAATCGTTGAACGAGATTTTTACTTCAAAATGACAGGTATGGGACAAAAAGACGGCGATGAAGTGAAAACACGAACTGGCAAACAGGTGTCAAACACGTGTTTTATGTTCGTTAACGATTGTTTGTCTTGGTGGGCTAGTTGATTTGGAAGGTTTTTACCGAAAAAACGTGTCTACACTTCTTCCCGGTCTTTCTTGCGCCATACCTATTTTTCTCAAGTAATGAACAACGAGCTCAGCAACACTCCTTGTTGAGCTTTTACTACTTTCACAAGGCAAAATTATGTGACATCACTGAAGCAAATGCGTTTGTTACGCTTGACCACAACATGCGCGTGTGTAAATACGTGCACACCCACAGACAAGAAAATATTCGTGCAGTTTATAAGCACTCACACCATGCGGTCAGCGGCTGAAAGGATGTAAAGGATATAGCGCTAGAAATATGATGTAAGGCACGGTTTATGCACAGATTTAGTATTCACATAAAACTTCTTCCGCTAAATGTATTCCTGCTGGAATGATTGGGCGAATCCTGATGCTGGATATATCAGTAAGGTCTACCGAACAATGGCAAAAACATTTATGAAAGAGTTGGACTTTGAATGTAAGTTCAGTTTTTGTAGCGTTGAACAGCTCGTCAACGAAATGGCCATCTAATGTGAGTCAGTCTGAAGGCCGCTTTTTGGGTAGAAAAGCCACAGTGCCAGTGATACCTGTTAGTTAATGTCCTTGCAGAAACTAACAAGAGGATGCAAGCTATTTACTCGGCGTTACTTCACGCCCCGAATAGTACATGCGGCATTAGCACGATACAATGAATGCATGCACTTTCTTATTTTTGCTAGTACACCAATCCATGTAGCAGCTTTCTGCAGCTTAGGCGAGTAATATTCAAGCGCTTAATGCTCTATGGCATTACAAGCTTGTGTTCGACGTCGACGTACAGTAGATTGCCAACATGTCAGCGACGGTTTTATTTAGCCGCTCGGTGAGGCCATTCGTCTGCGGATGATATAGTTGCGGTTGCCCGTCGGTGACTTGTATGTCAAGATGGTTTGCGTTATTTCCGCCGTAAAATCCGTACGTGTCAGTGACGACGACTTCTGTAGCGCCGCGACGCAGGAGGACGTTCTCAACAGGGCAATATATAACTGTCTGAAGGAAGACAAGGAGGTATTCCAGCTTCGTCGATGAAAGCTAACCAACAATTGACTCAGCCAACATTACTTTAAGAGCGGCAACAACACGGGAAAGAAGGCCCAATTCTGCCTGTGAAAGCCTTCAGCTGCCGATATCAGTTGAAGCATCTGATACACGGCAGAATGACGGCAAGCTCGGCCCAATGTTGCCGGTGAAAGCCATCGGCTAAGCCGATATCGGCGGAAGTACGGCGGGATGCCGGCAAACTCGGCCCAATGTTGCCGGTGAAAGCCATCGGCTAAGCCGATATCGGTGGAAGTACGGCGGGACGCCGGCAAACTCGGCCCAATGTTGCCGGTGAAAGCCATCGGCTAAGCCGATATCGGTGGAAGTACGGCGGGACGCCGGCAAACTCGGCCCAATGTTGCCGGTGAAAGCCATCGGCTAAGCCGATATCGGCGGAAGTACGGCGGGAGGCCGGCAAACTCGGCCCAATGTTGCCGGTGAAAGCCCAACATCGGCTGAAGGACGGCAAAATTGGCCCAATGTTGCCGGCGAAAGTCAACGGCTCCGCCCATATTGGCTCCATGCCGGCAACGACGGACCGTGGTTGGGCCGCCCACAGCCGCCTTAAAACCAATATCGGCCCGACGTTTTGTGCTGCCTGGGATATAACTCTCGATCTCTTCATTGATTATAGTAAGGCTTTCGATTCACTAAACCATAAAATTCTTCTTCTAAAGCTATCAGATTACGGGATTCGTGGTAAGCAGCTCAAATTATTCCATTCATGTCTCACCAACAGGAGTCAGTGTGTGTGTATTGGCAATAATCGTTCATCTCCCCTTTTTATACAATGTGGCGTCCCCCCAAGGTAGTATTCTGGGTCCCCTTTTCTTTAACGTATACATTAACGATATTGTAAGGATTGATGCAAGCTCAAAATTTATTATCTATGCGGATGACAGCACTATCCTGCTCTCCAGCCCTGATGAAAAAGTTCTAGCGTCAAAATGTAATCACGTCCTTGAAAAATTAGTATTCTGGTCTTATTCTAACTGCTTAAAAATTAATCCAACGAAAACCAAGGTAATTTTTTTCCGTGCTAAAAATGAATCAGTTGATTTATAGCAAGATATTTGCTGTGACGGACACAAGGTTGAAATTGTTAATGAATGTAAAATTCTTGGTGTTACATGTAGCTCGAATGTGTCATGGAACACTCACATCGACAATTTGTGCAAAAAGCTCTCAATGAGCACAGGAGCTATGTCGCGTTGTCGCACTCTTGAACCACTGCAACTGAAAATGCAAATTTATTATGCACTTTTCGCAGCACGTATTAATTACTGTAGTTTGGTATGGTTGACCACTACACAACGAAACATCACGACATTTTACTGATTGCAAAAGAAAGCCGTGCGCAACATTGCCAATATCGATTACTTGTCTTACACAGCATATTAATTCGAGTCGTACAACATTATGAAGATCCATCACCTGTACGCATTTCACGTTATGCGTTCATTTTATGTGTCTTCGCCCACTGTCAAGCATTTAATCGCCTCAATTGCATTGCTTCAGCAGTACAGTAATCCTCGCACACGCTCTACGGACCTATGGCTAATACCACGTTTGCGTACTTTTTATAAACTGCAGTCCTTGAAACACAACATTCCATCAATTGTTAATCGATACAAAGATATAGGGAAGCCCACGTTGACATCAGTACGTCAAATATTTTTTTAAATCACCAGTATGAGTACTTCATTAGGCTACAAGCAAAAGTAATTTCTAATGAAATATCTACATTTTTTAAAACAAATTTTGTAGCTAAGTCGCTCAGTCTCCATTTGTGATTCATAATATAGTGTTTCATGCAGTGATTTTTTTTTCATTTCTCGTGCATTGTAGATATTTACCCATATTTCTACCGATGTGTATATATGCATGCATGTGCATGCCCGTGTGTGTATATAGGTGTAGTCTGTTCTTTTTTCTCTCATCAATGTGTTTTTTTTTTCTTTTGTGTGAATAAGATACATTTTGTTATTGTGTTTCGTGCTATATTCTTTATTGTCATTTTTGCTGTATTCTATGCTGCTCAACATTTTATTCACTGTTTATATATTTCGCAGTTATCTATTCTGATGGCCTGTTACTTCTATGATCGCTTATCTACTGATATGTTTATATTCACGAAGCATGTATATCAAGGTCAGGCGCCACGTGTGCCTTGAAGTCCAGCCTTGCCTTGTGATTTTGGTTTCCGGGCCTCGTCAAGCTGCAGACCGCAGCTTTTAGCCCTGAAATCCATTCCGAATGTATTTGGAAAAATAAATAATTTGAATCTGAATTGAATTTGAATACCAAACCTCGGCAAAATGCAGATCGTTTTTTTTTCTTTGTCGTTATGTGTGTTCTGTTAACTCTCTTGCTTACGAGTTCGTTATTTCCTTTTTTTCATTCTTGTATTCAAATCTATTTCACTTTTCACCGACCACACGAGTACAATGTGTCGGTTGATTTTTTTTCTAATTGCATTGCTTTGTATATTACATTGAACTACTTCCTTTGTGCTTTTGCCCCCTACAATTATTGCTATTTAATATTCTAACGTGTTCATGAAATGATGCGGGTGCTTTCAGCCATTTAATACGTTATGATAATATATATTCATCGTGCATGATCATTTATTTTACGATGGCCCCCTTGCCAAGTGGCTCTCGCGAGGCCTGTAAGGTCTTGTAAAATTATAAGACCTGTAAGGTCTTATAAGAAAATAAATAAATAGAGCCTGTTCATGCCATAAACAATATCATTCACTAATTGTTCTTGTCTTATTTGAATGCATTGACACTTAAGGAACTACTTGAAACGTGATTCAGTGCGATAAAGTGGAAGGCAGCTTCCTCATAACGCATTAATTTTTGTTACAGAACAAAAGCGGAAATTTTAAGCATGAAGAGTTAGAATGCCTGAAAAATGGAGTTGTAAGTACGAGAGGTCCTACTTTGCGGATTTATCAGGCAACACAAAAATACTTGGTAAAAATGTGTGATAAATTTACTTGAATACCTAACCAAGAAATATGCTGTACGTACTAAGAATTACATGGTCATGCAGATAAGAAAAAAGGGAGGAAAATGCATGCCAAATTGTCGATATAGCGCTGTATTTTCTCAAGCATGTCGAACCCTCTTTCTTATGTGTCAGGGACATACCTATACAGGCAACATCGGAGACACCTTAAGCTTACATAAACATGTAAGCTTAAAATTGCTTTGTTTGCTATTCGAACAATAATAGGAAAGGTGGCCGAAAAATGAGAAATAATTATGAAGAAAATTATGGTTGCACGAATACGCAATTATGGCTAATATTGAAAAGGTAAAATTGTGCTAGAGAAATATCAACATCAACGCACGTACCTACTTTATGAATTCAATACATGCCCTACTCGAAGTCAATTACAGATTTGTTGTTTAAGTATTCTACTATGTATAATAACTTTTAACCTACTTAGCTCTGTTGGTCGAGCGTCCAAGCAGAAGGCCGATTAATTTATCTGCGAAGCACAACACTAAAAATCAGTTGAACAGTCTAAAAACGCACAATGTATACACACAGGCTTACTGAACATAGATCAATGTTAAACTTATTTTCGCAAATCGGCAGTGATTTTGAAAGCTTATCTACATTGTGAGTCACTTTCAATGCGAACTATTTCTCGAACATTTTTGCAGGATTGCGGCATGAAGGGCATTCCAAACTTGGCAGTTGGAAAGCTGCTTTTGTCCTACTTTAGGAAGCTCGTGGGATGACATGGCATGTCCTTTGTCTTTCAAGGACCGAGATGTCCCCCGCAAGAGACGAAAAATTTCTGTCTGGTCTTCAAAATATATTATTAATATACCATCAGAAGCTCAGAATAAGCTCGAATCAACGACATCCTCTTAGAAAAAAATTCAAAAAAAGGTTTTTGGTGTATCAGAGAGTTATTGGTCACAGTTAGTGAACTGCAATAATGTAGGTGTCGAGCTTTGCCTGTAGAGCGTAACTCCAACTATGGAGTTACGCTCTCCAGCTATGGAGTTACCCGTCTGGTAAGCAAATTAATAAAGAAAGGCATGTTAATGGAAATACATAAAAGAAGTAAAGCAGTCGCCAGTCATAAAAGCAAAACTGGGATTAATAAAATTTTGTAAAATGCTTCAACTGCCGTTCCGACTTTATTTTCCGTTTTCGTTATGTATGTTCGCTAAACGTATTATATATACTAATGGTTCGTAACCGCGAACATCAGTTGGACAGTAAATACAACCTAAAAATGAGCCTAAAAGTTGATGAAACAATTTCATTCACAAGAAAAGGTAGACACGAAAGACCCATTTTCTAAACCATAATTAATGGCTTTCTAGGCATAATTCTTGAACTAACGGAATTAGGTGTACATGTTCCTTTATTTTCAGTTGTGCTACTGCTTTTTTCATTGCCTGCTTTGCTTAATGAATTCATACGCTCTTCTGATGTCGGCTGTTACCAAAGTCGTTGCTTTTTCCGTTGACGTGCTCTCTTTGCATTCCATACCATGAAACTAACGTGCACTCTATTCATATCCGCCGCAGGACGAAGGCCTTTCCTTCTTCATGTCAACTATCACATCCGCTTCCCGTGTTTATTCCGCGACCCATGCTGCCGTATTCTGAGCTCTTAACTTTACACGTTTCATTCTCCTTTCCATTGCAAGCTCCGCGTTCCTCTACATTTTCTCTGGTTGCTTTGTTATCTTGCACGCTTCAGCCCAATATGCCCTCGCAGTATGCAGTGACTGTATAATTTCTGCCTTAGTGACAGCCGCAGATTTTCACTCATTATCTATGAGTGCCTGCCAAATGCCCTTAAGCCCATTCTTATTCTTCGGTGAATTTCCTCATCGAGTTCAGGCTCCCCCTGTTAGTTAAAAAATTACTGCAGACAGACTCTACCCTAAAACTTACCCGACAAATCTATGCAACGTCTGCCGTATTGAGGTAGCCACATTAACCCACATGCTCTGGGATTGTACAAAAAACCCACAAGGTGCTAATTCCGGAACCCTTCCGCCGCGGTGGGCCGCTGCATTGCGCAGCCCCAGTCTCGGCGACCAACTTTGGGCCGTCCAGCAGGCCGGCGAGGCGGCGGTGAGGCAAGGCCTCGACGTCCCCACGTGGGAGACCTAAGGCCCGGTCGGCGAAAGCTCTGCCGGACTAACAATAAAGTTGTTACCAACCAATCAACGAAGTGAATGCTGCTGATGCAGCGAAGCTTCTTGGAAGCAAGTCTACGTCATTTTATTTTACTAAGTGTAGCGCCATTGACTGATGCGCTAACGCTGCACGGTCTAAGTACGAGCGGCTTACGAGCAATGCAGCGCGCTGTACACGGCTTGTATGGGTGCTCTAGGTAGGAGCGGCGCGGCGCCGGCACAACACATGCGCGCGGTCCGCATGCGCGCTGCGTACGCTCTGCGAACGGTTCTGATCATGACGTAGTGCGCTTGCTCGGAGAGGAGTTTTGGCGCGGCGCCGCCACAGCACACCTGTGCGCGGTCGGTATGCGCACTGCGTGCGCTCTACGAACGGTTCTGCGCACGACGTCATGACCTTGATCGATACGCTTGCTGAGAGAGGGGTACGGAGCGGCGCCGCAGCTGTTCCGACGGGGACCTACGACGACAACGGACATCGTGCTAGCCGTAGAAGTGTCGCTCTGAAAATTTGGCGCAGCTACGCACTAGTGGCGCAAAGACTGACGAATGAGCGTAGTAGGTGGCGTTGCCCTCCTCTTTTTCTACTCCTCACCCTCAGTTTCCTTTCCCATACGTTGCTGTACTGTACTATACAGGACTGACCTTGCTTTGCCCTTTCAACTCCTTTCCCTCCTCCTCACCGTCACATCCCTTTCCTACCTCTTGCTCTACGATACTGTACATGGCTATGTGGCTGTCTTTTTTTTAGGAGCGAAGCTCCTTAGGCTGGCAACACCCCGCCGTCGCCGTTGAAGCTCCCTGGCACGGTGCCAGCTGTGGCGTCTCCCCATCACGCGGGAGGATAAATGAGCTTGATGAGCACAGGAACGCGGATGGCGGCGTCTGCACGATGCGCAAAGCGCGAGAATACGAACGCATGCGAAACCGAGGTATATTAGTCTCCCTCTCCCTCTTTCTTTTCTATCTCATTTTTTCGTTTATATTCGGGGCTACCCGAACTCAGACGGTGCGTCTTTCTGAGGCCATTCAGGACCTTAAGCTCTGCCTCCTGAATTATTCTCAGCAACCACCGACAAGAGTTGGTAATAGTGCGGCTGTCGATTCTTTGTCCATGGTTATGATGATGATGATATATGTTTATTGGCGCAAGGGCCACTTGATGGCCAAAGAGCGCCAGTACATGATGACGAGTGTGAACAATGGTTATGGTGGGCGGCTGTTTAGAAGCCTAAAAGTCCTCGCCCTAAGGGCGGGTAAAACATATAGGTATTAAAATCATGAGAGTGACATGAAACGTGCGTAGTGGAAATGAGCGGCAAACGGTTGTGGCAATAAAGCTTTGGTGAGATTGTATGCGCACGAATGTCTCATCAACGCCCTTGCGTCCAAGGGCCGCAAGACAGGTGCTTCCTCTAATGTAGCGACCGCAGCATCGACCTCTGTTCAGAGGTCATGCTGCGGATTACCAGTGTAAATCACGTGAAAACAGTGAACTTCTTTAAAAAACGTGAAGAGTGAATCATGTGTAAATAACGGGTCCCTACCGATGAACATCGCTGAATGAAGAGCCATTTGCTCTCGGTAGGGTGATGGGAAATGTTTTTTTTCCAATAGGATCTAGTTCACGGCATTGTATTAAAATATGGAGGACGGTAAGAGGTTCACTACATTTCTGGCACATGGGTGGTGCACCACCAGACAGAAGGTATGAATGTGGGCTATGTGTGTGTCCTATACGTAGCCGACAGAGTTACATCGGTACGGCGCGTTTGTGATGTGGATGGCCAGTCACCGAGGTAAGGCTTGATTACACGTAATTTATTATCTACTTGTCGGTCCCATGTAAACTGCAAGTAATCCCTCAGGTTCTTTCTGAGAAAAGGTTTCAAGTCCGTTGCGGGTACAGCTATAGATAACTGTGGAGCGTTTCCATGGACTGATGCTGCGCTCATCCGCCAGTACGTTTCCCTCGATTTCACGGTGCGCTGGCACCCAGCATACTACTAGATGTTGTTTTGATGTGTAAATGGCGCACAGGAGGGAGTATAGCGAGACAATGACAGGGTTTCTGTACTTTCTGATAGTTTTTAAAGTGTTTACAACGCTTAACCAATCCGTGTATATGACTGCATTACTTATTCCTGATTCTTGAATGTGTTTTGCTGCCGCCAGTATTGCGTAGGCCTCGGCTGTGAGAATACTTGTGTTTGGGTGGAGAACACCGGCATTCGAAAACGATGGGCCTACCGCTGCGTAGGACACACCCGCGTGAGACTTCGACGCATCAGTAAAAAATTCAGGACAGGTATACTTGTGTGTCAGTTCACGGAAGTACATCTCAATGCGTAGAGGTGGGGCATGTTTTGTGACACCCATGAAAGATGTATCACAATTTATAACCTGCCATTTCCACGGCGGGGCGTGTAAACAGGGAGCCATTACGCGGTGTTCGAGCAATGGGACACCCGTTTCCTCAGCTAGTGCTCGCACACGCAGCGAGAAGGGCTGTCTCACTGTGGGTCGATTTTGGAAGAGCTGGCAGCTGGACGTGTCATTTTCGGCAGGATATTGCGGATGATCAGTGCTTGCGGTTGTCTTCAAAAAACATGGTTGATCCCTTTGTCATAGGAATCGGTATAACACGACGGTAAAACGTGTGCTTGCGTAAGTAGTTGAATGTTTACTGTACATTGATATAAAATAGCTTACACAATGTCTATTGGTGTTTGACGGATATAGCAGGGTCATTCCACGCCAAACGTCCCAGCCATTTTGGCGACCATCTCAAATGTATTCGAAAAAAAATTGTGCTTATTTGCTGCACTGAAATCAATGAATTGCTAGAATATTACTGAGAGAAAACATTTTTTGGCCCCGTGGGTGCCTTCTGAATTTCCCAGAATGTCGTCTGGGTGTTGTTTGTGAGAAAATTTATTCTAAGAGTATCGTTTGTTGTTTCTACACCAAATTTGGTTTACATAATAAGCAAAGGTGTTTGTGTAAGGTGCTTTAAGCCGAATAATATTAGTGCCAGTTTTCTGCCATGTAAGCCTCCAAGAATTTAGCCAAAATGTTCTATGTTTGCATTTTTTCCATTGCAATATTTTGCCTTGCATGAATATCTGAGCAATGAATACTTAGTCCACAGAAGATATAGCTTGCACAAAAAATATTTTGAGACCCCTCAAGTTTCTAAACTTTACGGGAAAAAAATCACAAATTTCAGAAAATCATTTTTGTCCACATTGTGACGCAATTTGCACCACGTGGTGCTCCAATTAAAAAATTAGCTTTATAGCTCAATCGAAAGCAAATGAACAGTTCTTCTTATATGACAAGTTTTATCATTACAATTTTTGTTTTAAGGAAGACAATAATTTTCGAAGTTTCCCATTGACGGCTATAGGCCCATTCGGTCATAGGACAGCTTCCTGGTTGAAGTTCCCCATTGTCAGATTTGCTGCAGCAGTTTAGCGCAGCCTGCAGCTTAGCTAAGTGGAATGGTGCGTTGTATGGCTCGTTTTTTGGACATTTCCTTTCTAGTTTTTTTTTCTTTGTATTCTCTCTTTGTACTGTCTGAATGTATCTGAATAATGCGATGGGCTGGACACGTGTTCGAAGTGTGCGCCCAGGCAGTTTGACTGGTCTTCAAGGGTGTCGCCTTCTGTGTCTACTAAAGGGAGTGAATGTGTCTCTCGGCCACGTATCCTCTTTACCCTGTTCCAGACCTTGGTTTCATCAGTATAGGAATTGACACCTGATAAAAATTTCTGCCAACTTTCCCTCCTAGCCTTTCGGTGCGTTCTTCGTCTTTGGGATTTTACTTGTTTGAAATTCGTCAGGTTCTCTGCAGTGGGAGAGTCGCGCAGTAAACCCCACGCTTTGCTTTGCTTTTTGCGAGCGTTCCTGGAGTCGTCGTTCCACCACGGACACGACTCTTGCACGGACCACAACTTGTCTGAGGAATACATTTTGAAGCCGCGTCAATAATAAAAGCGGTAAAATACTCAGCAGCAGAATCAATTCCTAAAGAGGAAATTTCGGACTATGAGATAGTACTAAGGCTTTGGTATTTCTCCCAATCAGCTCTGTCTACCTTCCAAGTTGGGGCCTGAGATGGAAATTCGTTCTCTTTGGGCGTTCTCTGTAATATCGGAAAATGATCACTACCATAAGGGTTTTTAATGACATCCCAGTTAAAATCAGGTAAAAGGGTAGAAGAAACAATGCTAAGATCCATGCATGAATATGTTTTGTTTGCCAGGCTAAAAAACGTTGGTTCTTTTTTTATTTAATAGGCATGCACCACTAGAAAAGATAAAATTTTCAATTAAACGGCCTCGCGCATCACTCCGAGAGTCGCCCCAGAAAGGGCTGTGGGCATTAAAATCGCCAAGGACAATGTAGGGTTCGGGTACTTGATCCATTAAACACTGAAATTCACGTTTCCGCAGCTGGTAATGATGTGAGACATACACTGAGCAAATGGTAACAAGTTTGTTTAAGACAACAGCACGAACGGCCACTGCTTCGAGGGCCATTTGTATCTGCAGACCTTGACACGCTACGCTTTTTATCTATGATGGCAACGCCACCAGATGATGCGACAGCTTCGTCTCGGTCTTTGCGGAAGATGACGTGCTGTCTAAGGAAATTCGTGTTTTGTTTTAAGGTGTGTTTCCTGTACACACAGCACTTTTGGTGAGTGTTCGTGTGTGAGTTCTTGGATGTCAACGAGGTTTCTGAGAAGTCCTCTCACATTCCACTGCATAATTTGTGTATCCATTTTGGGTGTAATTTATTGCTGTGTGTACTGAAAGGACTGTTGTCTTAGCTCAGAGAGGCCTTGTCAGGCCCCGGGATGGGGGTTTCCGCTTTTTTTTGGCGCGCTCCAACGATCGAGCTGCGCTGCTCCTTCGGCGCCTGGGACGCCGTTGGACTTGCTGTTCTGTCTATCGCCTTGGGAGAGACGCTGGATGGCGGCTCGCGGCTTGCGGGCACGGGTGTCAAGGCTTTGGGGCTTTCTGTGTTAACAGAAGGCCCTGGGCCTGCAGGTCCGGAGGCCTGCATACCCTTTGCTTTCGGAGCAGCACGGGCTGCTTCCGCTGATGGGGCGGATGGCGCTTTTAGCCCGTCCACTCTGCGTGGTACGTGCGGTCGCCGCGAACCTTGTGGCACTGCCCCCTTGCGTACCACGTCCGCGAATGAACTACCCTGTACAAAGGAAAGTAGCGCTTGCGCGCCTCCTTAAACGAGATGCTTTCGGTTACTTTGAGTGTGATGATGTCTTTTCTTTCTTCCATGAGGGACAACTGCGGGAGTATGCTGGGTGCCCACCCTCGCAGTTTGCACAGTGGGGAGTTTCAATAGTTATCAGCAGGGTGATCATGTGAGCTGCACTTTTCACACGTTTGATGGCCACGGCAGCTCTGAGAGTCATGACCGAAACGCCGGCACTTGAAGCAACGCCGGGGGGTTGGGGATGTATGGTCGGACCGTCAGTTTCCAATACCCTGTTTCGATATAATCTGGGAGTGTGCTTGTACCGAATGTCAGGATTAGATGTTTTGTTAGGATTTCTTCATCATTGCGTCTGATTTTGATTCGTTGTACATTTATCACATTCTGTTCACTCCATCCCTCTAGGAGCTCACTTTCTGTCAGGTCTAGGAGGTCTTGATCTGAAACTACGCCTCGCGAGCTGTTGAGAGAGCGATGTGGTGTGATGGAGACAGGTGTGTTTCCGAAGGAGACAAGTTTGGACAGTTTTTCATATTGTGCTTTGCTAATGACCCCAAGGAGAAGATCTCCGGTAGCCATTCTTGTTGCCTGGTAGCCACGGCCTAGTGTTTCAGTCAGACATTTGGACACTACAAAAGGGGAGATAGTTGTGGCATTCTTGTCGACTTTTTCGCCATGGATGACATGGAATGTAGGAAAAACTTCTGCAGGTTTCGTGAAAATGTTTACAGTGTCTTCGGTGCGCCCCCTCTTTGGGAGAGGACGATTATTCAGTGGGGGGAAAGGAAGTGGAGGCCATAAGTTATGTCTAATTTCGGCAGCCATGCCAGCCGCCCACCATGGAGCCCAACATGGGGACGCGACAGCACTTAGGTTTATTTAACCCTTTGATGGTTTTCGCCGCACATGTACGGCAGCACCTAACATTGCCCAAATGGTTTTCACCGTACATGTACGGCACGGCCTTTATCTTTAAAACGCGCGCTTTCTTCGATCATTTCTCTCTCTTGGCGTGTGCTGCCACACTTCGGGAACACGTGGAATTTTTTTCATGCGCCGATGTTTCTCCGTTGTTATTTTGTTTTGCTTCGCAAAGCGGCGATCCGGCAACCACTTGCGCACCCGAGCGCGTTCGCGGTTCGGCTGGTTTAAAACGCGCGCCTCTTTCCATTATTTTTCTTGCTTGACATGTGCTGCTATGCTTCGGGAAACTGTGAAATTTATTTCATGCGCCGACGCCTCTCCGTTGTTGCTTTTTTTATGCTTCGCAGCGTGGCGCGCCGGTAGTCGCTTGCGCCTTCGAGCGCGCCCGCGGCGCGGCCGGTTTAAAACGCGCGCCTTTTTTCATAACTTCTCTTGCGTGACATGTGCTGCCACACTTCGGAACACGTGGAAATTTTTTCACGCGCCGATGTCTCTCTGTTGCTTTTTTGCTTTCCAAAGCGGCGCGGCGGCTTTCGCTTGCACACCTGAACGCGCGCATGCCGTGCGGCTGGTTTCGGTTTCGTCCTTCGGTTGGTTATCGCTTCTCGCGCCCGCGAAGCTGATGGCTATCTGATTTTTAATCTCTCAAAGGGTGACCGCTTGTGACTATCTCGTTTATTGCTCCTCGAGGCGCGAGTACATCTGTTTCGGGAGGAGCTAAATTACACAAACCTTGCCGCCGTGGTTGAGTTTCCTGTTTCGGGAACTCGGAAAGACTAACTCCGTCTCGTTAGCGATAAGACGAAGGATCATTATAGCTTTTTCCCTCGTTTTGCTTTCCGGGCGGGCTCACAACCGCACAGTTTTCTGTGCGGTTGGGGCGCACAACCGCACTCACGCAGTTCGCCTACGCTGCGGAAGCTCGCGCCGGTTGCTATGGTGCAAGGGAGTCGAGCGGCGATTCTTCCGATGTGGACTATTCCCCAAGTGCCGGATCTGATTCATTGGATGTCGGTTCGTCAGGCGAGGATTTACTTACGAGTTCAGACACGGATAATGATGAAGGAGCCACATCTTGAAAGCGTGCGCGGTGAGACGATCCGGATCGGATCAGAGGTGTCAATTCCCCAGTGTTTAGTTTTAGAGGAAAAACATTTTTTTACCGGAAAAGTGCTCTGGTGCGCTTATTTTTGTATGTCTGTGAGTTGCGTTTATTATAATGCACAATTTTAATTTATAAGCTATCGTAAAAGTGTTTTTGTTTAGGATTTTGCTTGATGTTACTACGAATAAACCATGTGTATGTAACAACACAAAATGATTTTTTTGTCACTTTACGGTCACGAAAAAAAATTTTAGACAATAAAAAAAAATTACACATTTTTGGCACGCATTTCGCGAAAAAAATTCTACCCTGAAAGGGTTAAGGCATGCCAACGCCAGCTATACATAGCCACTATAACCAAATATAATGTGCCCAAGAGAGGGCACACACACAAGGTTAACCCTTGCCGCCTGGAAAAACGGAATTAAACTGAAGAGAGGAGAGGACAGGAAAGATTAAAAGAGAGAGAAAGACGAAGATAAGGGTAGAGAGAGACAGGAAAAGGCGACTGCCGATTTCCCCTGGGTGGGTCAGCCCAGGGGTGCCGTCTACGTGAAGCCGGGGCCAAAGGGGTGTGTTGCCTCAGCAGGGGGGCCTTAAAGGTCCAATCACCCGGCGGCGGCTCAACCCCCCAGGATCCCCTTTTCCCCGGACACGGCGAAGCCACGCACGGCTAGGCGTGGGAGGGAGTCGAAACCCCCCCCGTTAGCTCGGGTCGATGGTGTCGCTACGCACCAAACGCCTGCTTGCGCAGACGCCCCTGCGGGGGTCGATGGTTATCACAACAATGTCATGTTATCACAACGGTTATCACAATGATGTGATGGCTGTCGATTATTTACCACAACTTGACGGTCTAGTATTTCTTGGTCAGGTTAGGCTCGTCTAAACATTTTCCTATATTTATTGGTTATTTATCGATTATTGGTTACATATCGATGGAGATCGATTGGTTATTGCGATGTCTCAGTCATGCATTTGAGTAAGCTAAAGGTCATCAAAAGAATTTCTAAATTTTTTTCGTTATTTATCGATTATCGATTAGCTACTGATTGGTTATCAATTGGTATCACCAGGCATCAATGGCTATGCTAGGAGCTGCTTGGCACATATCCATTTCAGTAGCACGTATCTGCCAAAGCCAGGCCTAGTTTTTGCGAACGCCGCGCAGACCAACAGCGAGGCTAAGAGCTACGCTGTTAAAATTGTTTTACGTACGCATATTCAGGAGTGCATTCTAATGTATGGCTTCCAATCGTAAAGTATATTTTCTTTCGCCAGGCTATTGAGCATTAACTTTGCCTTCCTCATAGTGGTTTTAGGCCTACTTCATCACCGTCTCGGTTGAGACCATCAATGATTTTTTTTGTTAGTTTTTTTTTTTGCAAATCGTTACCCTTGTTACTGCAAATTGTAGGTTCTTGTGATATTCCGTGTGACCTCATTGCTGCTTATTTTTAGCCTAGCTATTTAGATACTTCTTCTAAGCAGGCAGCAAACAACATTTGGGCTATTATATCTCTTTTTCTAACATATTTTGGTACCGTATTAACTTTTTTTATGCTCGGGGTGTGGGTGCCCGTATTTTGTATTTCATTAACGCTATGAGAAGCTGCCACAATATCTCATTATTACGTCGAATTGTCTGCTGATGTGCTGTGTATTTACGCTGCCTGCAGTATTTACGTAAAAAACGCCAGACCTGCGTAGAATGCGCAGCCTACTCGCAGTGAAAGCTTCAAGAGCTGCCTTTGTATACACCGTTGTTAACTCTCTTGGGGCAACTAAAAAAGTTCTCTTGCAGGGTACCCACTAAGACATTATTCGTCATTCTGCGAAGACGTGAGGTACCCGTTACACATCTGTAGGACATTATGTGCACTTTTTTCATGCTGTGATTGATGGCGATGAAGAATTAAGGCTGAGCAATTCGTAGTGGGTGGGAAGCTTTAAACCACCGTCTCCATGCACAGATCACATTGTGTCAGACGTGGTTGTTATTTTGCTCTTGTACAACGCACTATTAAAAATTTTAACGCGATTCCTTGCCCAACAAGACCGTAAGGTCTCGTCGCAAAGCTGTTTCAAGCACCGGTGTGCTATGTGGTAGAATACTCAACTACCACGCAGAGGGCCCGGGTTCAAATTACATCCGATTCTCGGTATTTTAACGCTAAAGCAAGAACAGCTCGTTTCGCAGTAATTCTGGTGTCGATGTCGGTGTCGGTGCCCTTGGTTTTGAGTGAAAAATCAGAGATATGCGTTAGCGGATAAACTATTTCTCTGCGCTAGCGGAGAAATAAAATAATAAAATTCGGCGGCTTGAGTGATAACGGAACCCACTCCTGCGTGGCAAGCAGGTGTTCTACTATATAGCCACGCCAGTGCTGGAAACTGTTTCGGAAAAAAAAGTACGTATATACGAATGTGATGAAGGGCGATTCTATGATGATACGTATGTGATGTAGTGTGATGTAGTGCGAATGTGATGTAGTGAAATCACATCAGATTCTCGGTATTTTAACGCTAAATCATAAAGAGCTCGTTTCGCAGTAATTCTGGTGCCGACGTCGGCGTCGGTGCCCTCGGTTTTGAGTGAAAAATCAGAGATATGCGTTTGCGGATAAACTATTTGTACGAGTTACCAGAGAAATAAAATATTAAAATTCGGCGGCTTGAGTGGAACGGAACCCACTTCTGCGTGGCAAGCAGGTGTTCTACCATATGGCCACGCAAGTGCTTGGAACTGTTTCGGAAAAAAAACGTATATACGAATGTGATGTAGGGCGATTCTATGATGATACGTATGTGATGTAGTGTGATGTAGTGCGAATGTGATGTAGTGAAATCACATCCGATTCTCGGTATTTTAACGCTAAATCATAAAGAGCTCGTTTCGCAGTAATTCTGGTGTCGACGTCGGTGTCGGTGCCCTTGGTTTTGAGTGAAAAATCAGAGATATGCGTTAGCGGAGAAACTATTTGTCCGCGTTAGCAGAGAAATAAAAGACCTCCAGACCTGCGCGGAACGCACAGCACAGTCACAGCGAAAGCTGGAAGAGCGGCCGTTCTAGATTATTGCTTTTAAATTCTTGGGCAACTACTACAAGCACACTTGCATGGTATCCACTAAGCCATAAATCATAATTTTTGTCTAGTGGGGAAGCGTCCACTAGGCCATTTTTCGTCATTCTTTGGAAAAGCGCGCTACCCGCTACACACTTGTAACACATTATGTGTACTTTGTTGATGCTGTGGCTGACGACGATGAAGAATTGTGTCTGAGGCTTTTGTAATGGATTGGAGCTTAGAGCGATCCACTCATTACGCAATTCGCATTGTATAACGCCTGGTTGTTACTTTACTGTTCTAAAACGCTTTACTACACATGTTAACGCGATTCCTTGCCCGACATGAAGCCTGCATAAAGTCAGTTTGCAACGCAGTTTCAAGCCCCGGCGTAGCTCAATGGTTGAGTGCTGGGCTGCCATGCAGGTGTACCGGGTTATTGGTTACGGACACCGGCGGCGGCGGCGGCAGACAACTACGGCGCAAAAACGGCCCTTGTTGAGGTCTCATAACAGCTTTCGCTGTAATACAATAAAATTCCGCGGCTTGAGTGAGAACAGAGCCCAGTCCTGCGTGGTAAGCGGGTGTTCTACCATGTGGACACGCCAGTGCTTGAAACTGTTTCGGAAAAAAAACATATATGCGAATGCGATGTAGGCGAGACCTGGGAAGCAGCGGCAAAACGGTAACGCCAACAAAAAGCTGCTACCCCGGTGTTGAGGGAGCGGGAAGCGGCGGCTCAAAGGCAAAAACACATTGCATATACTGTACACACGCGTTGTCACTCGTTTACATGTGCGAGTGGGCAATGTGACGAGTGATTTACGGTAAGAATAATCCCCAGTGCTTCGCCCACTGGTCATGATTCACTTCGTGGAGATGCATGGATTTTTTATCCCCCAAATCAGCAGAGAATGGAACCACCTTCCCGCCTCCATCGCAGCAATTACTGATATCAACTTCAAAAGTGCCACTCAAGATACCGTTTTTTGTTAACTTCTAGTCTTAGAAAATTTATTATTCCACATTTGTTTATGTATATTAGCCAATCCTTTGTGTAATGCCCTCGGGTTCTGAAAGTATTTGTAATGAATAAATAAATAAATAAATAAATAAATACATTAATAAATAAATAAACTTGAGAGCACGTAGAGAAATGCGTTCATTCACTTCTGATGCGATCCCTCTGCGCACTAGTGTCGCTACTGTGCACTTTTACTCCATGGCAAGAAATGCGTCTAATCTTCATTTATGCCAGTGATCAGACAATAATAGCAAGCTCAACTATGACGAAATGGAACTGTGACCGGCTTTACAATGAGAGCGAGCAAAGGCTTCTGTATGATGAGGGTGCATGGGAAAGTGCCAACTTCGCGTTGCGCCTGTAAACTCTCGGTGCCGCGTACTACGGCAAGATCTTGTTAAACTGTTCACAACAGTGCCTGCTTATTGCAGTATGTGCGTTTTCACTAAGCACGAGTAGTGGTTCAGGGCCCTTTAAGAGCCGAGGCAAATATTCGCGAATACCACTTGTTTGTATCCTTGATATACGGAGACATAAAAAGACAGAAAAGGTGCAATCAGCAATTTTAGACCATCACTTGACATTTAGTCCAGGTGTAATCAAACTTATAAATGCTCGCTTGAAATACTCGCTTGAACATTAACGCTACGGACAAGCAATCATTTAACAAGTTAATGAGAAATCCCCCTGGCGTTTTCATGCAACGGTTCTTCCTGTTGGGGCTTGTATTTACGCCCCAGTCGCGCTGTTTTTGTAGCGAGACAACTACTTCGGCACCAAAGTACCATTCTAGCCGTACTCGGCGAGACGTCTTTTAAGTGCGGTGCACTTTAGGGGGCCGGGCTGTTGTATTTTGTTGTGTGCTCTGGTAGGGGCTCGACGTAACGCAGGTAAAACCACATACCATAGCCTTTTGTAGCGTACTGAGCACGCGCTCGCGCCAAAAAAAAAAGACTTCTTCCTCTCATTCTTCGAGCGCCTTATGTTGATATTAGACAGTTATAGTTTAGCGTTAGCGCGATAGCGGGCGTTACGGCAATAGCGTTAGCGTACCATTACCGTGCGCTGCGGTAAGCGAGTTATAGTCTAGCGGGATAGCGTTTGTGTCCCGGTAACGGAAACTGCTGCTGATACTTATCGCAGAAGTACAATCATGAAGCAGGGTTTTCGTCAACGCCATCTTGTGTCAAGAAAACAAAGCATGCTTCTTGTTGCGTTCAGCTAGTCCAGCCACAGCGAGCTGAGCCGTAGCTAAGTCACTGTGCGTATTTTTGCGCTTCTTCTACGTTTTCTGCAACGGGACCACGAGATGTTCGAACATTGGCGAGTGTAAAAACAGTACGGCAGCGACGATGCCGCGAGGTATATTGCAGGACTGGCGGTACCTGTCGGTGCTGTCATGGTCGGATATCGAAGAATTATACCTGAAGTGCACACTCGGCAGGTCCGGGTGTTTGTTGAACCAACCAGATTTTTTCGGCAGCGAAAACTTCGAGATTTTCACGGAACGGAGATCTTCACGGAACTGGATATGATTAGGTACCGCTCAAGCACGGGACTACTCACCATTAATGCAGTGGACCCTGAGACCTTCAGGCTACTGTTCCGGCTTCACAAGGAGGATTTCATCAGCTTGTGCTGCTCGCTAGATCTACCTCAAGTTTTTATAAGTGCCCAAGGCGTACGAGTAGCTAGCGCACAAGCTATGTGTATGACATTGCGAAGACTCACACACCCTAACAGGTCGTTCGATCTAGAGCCATTGTTTGGGGGTGCACTCCTCGGAAATGCCAACCGTCACTGACTGACTCATGAAGCACATCGTTCGCCTCTTTGGACATCTCCTAAACGATCTTAATAACTAGGAGTGGCTCTCAGAAGAAGCTCTGCACGAACTTCATGAAGCGCAGGGTTCGTAGCAGTGTTTGCAACGCTTGGATACTCTGGAATTTTAAAACATCTAAGTCCTTAAATTTCCTTCCATTTCATCAATATACTTATGTTCAGTCAGGTTCAAGCATAGGTCGGCACTTTAAGGGTCTTCTCACTCAAACTCACTCACCGCAATTTTTTCAGCCTACGCACTCACTCACGTTCATACTCACGCCTACTCACCCTCATGAGTTTTCACCCACGTTCACACTCACGACTACTCACACTCATAAGCACTCACTCACGTTCATATTCACGCCTACTCACACTCATAGGCACTCACTCGCGTTCATACTCATGCCTACTCACACACACAAGCACTCACTCACGTTCATACTCAAGCCTACTCACACTCATGAGTACTCAGTCGCGTTCACACTCACGACTACTCACTGGTGTTCACACTCACGACTACTCACACCCGTGCGCACTCACTCACGTTCACAGTCAAGTCCACTCACACTTATAGGCACTGACTCACGTTAACACGCACGACTATTCACACTCATAAGCACTCACTCACGTTCATACTCACGCTTACTCACACTCATAGGCACTCACTCACGTTCATACTCACGCCTGCTCACACATAAGCACTCACGTTCATACTCACGTATACTCACACTCGTAGGCACTCATGTGAATACTCACGCCTACTCACATTCATAGGCACTCCCTCTCATACTCACACCTACTCACACTTACTCACACATCACACTCATAAGCATTCACATCTGCTCCCAGTCATAGGCACTCACTCACGTTCATACTCACGTGTACACACACTAATAAGTAGAGGCCGGATTATAGGCAAATGCCTATTTTGTTCCTTGCGTTCCTATCGTGCCACATTGATATATGAGCACGAATTAGAGGTTAAGAAGGGCTTTTATAGTGTTTTTATAGCGCCTATAAATGCCTATTTTTGGCGATCGTGCCTAAACGCCTATAAGTGCCTATAAATGCCTATTTTCCAAATGGGTGCCTATATGAGCACTATTTCACCCCAAATTTCACTTTCGAGTGCCGTTTGAGACCGTTATTCATGTTACCAGGCAACATTGACCTTTAGGAATACTAGTCGGTTCAAACTAGCCTTCTAGTTCAACCAATTTCCGGAAAAAACAACCGCTAGCAGCCGTACAATGGGACGCGCCGGCCATCTTCCGCCAAAGCGCTGAGATGTCGCGAGCGCCTAAAGGAGAGGTTCAGGAAAGGAAAAGACGCTGTTTCTGCAACCCTAAATGGGAGCAAATCAACGTCTACTATGGAATGGGGAGAGGGCCGGAAATAAACATGGGAAGAGGAGGTGAGAAGAAGGGAGAGTGGCGTCCATGGTCGAGGACGCGGCGTTTGGCTTCTTTTAGAGCCGTTTGTCCTTTCCAGTGTTCTCAAGGAAGTGAACCACCTTGAAGACGGGTGCGGCAGTGGGCAAGAAATAGGTGGTCCCTCTGTGCAGCCGCGGGAAGGTGACGGACGAATGCGAAACCATGGAGTGCTGTCAGGGGGAAAGGAGAGTGTAGATCAAAAGTACGAAAAATGGGATGTGCACGCTGGTTTGGTTTTGTTTGTTGATGCGTGCCCAATGAAGAGCGTTGGACCACAATAATTTTTCAAGTTGGTTCATTACGAGCCGCGAAACCATTATGCGAGGAGGCGTCGTGCGCACGCAAGGTCACGTGCGCATGACGTCAGTGGCGTAGCCACGGGGTGGCACACCGGGCCCGTGCCCCCCCTCCCCCCCCAAAAAAATTTTTTTCGCCATGGCATACATAGCGAAAAATGACCATTCCAAAGAGGTGCCACCCCCGAAATCAAGAAGGTGCCCCCCCCCCCACCCCCCACCCCGAAAAAAATTTCTGGCTATGCCCCTGTATGACGTGCCTGAGCAGGTCGTGCACTCGAGTGGTGTTGTGTCGTTTCGGCGCTCTCTGCAGTGTACTGCCTATTTCTTTGGGATGGATCTCTCAGTGGGCGCACGTTTGGAGAAGCTGGCACGGATCACGTATCCTTACCGCGTCCGCAACACACCGCGTCGCACAGCTGGAACTGTTGTTAGGGACAATGCACCAAAATCGCACCAAGCATTGTTAGGGCTGGTGCCTGGCGCGACGCGGGAACGGCGAAAACACGAGCGCATACGAAATGGAGGCAGATTAGTCTCACATCTCGCTTCGATTCGAATTAAGAAATAAAAAATAAAAATGCAAACACGTTCCGCTTGTGTGTTTTATTATTTCTCTCAACTTTCATTCATCTATTTAAGCAACCTATTACAGAAATTACACATGTAGCCTCGAATAATTTTCGCAGTGTCACGTGCTACTGCGAGCGATGTGAGAACACCAATGTCTACGTAGAGGAGCGACGTTAGAGCTCAGATAACTACGGAGGAGCATTCCTTGTTGTACGTCAACCCCTCTATCTTGGGTCGCGCGCCTGCGAGAAGGGCAAGCCGGTGTTCATTTCGAAATTTAACATTTTTCCGCGGCTCGTAACATTGTAAATCTTGGCAGACGTGATCGTGAGCGCCCAGTTCATGCAAAACACTTGTCAGTTCAAAATGCTCAGACCTGGTGAGGGGCCCTTTAAAGGTGTTCGTCGACAGAGTAGCAACTGACCCTATACGCGATTAGACCCGGCCAATACGAGGCATTCCTCCCTTCTGGTTTTTTAGCGGTCTAACCTGTTTCTGTGCATGCCGTAAATAGAGATCCACGACTGTGTCGATTCCACGGTGGAGACTTTACTCACCATGATAGAGAATAAAAAGGAGAGACTGTGTTCCACGAACCGTGCGGCATAAAGGACAATTGCGTGGTTATGTTCAACTGTTGGCGCCTTTGTGTCATCGTGAACAATAACACTTCTTGCTTTTCTGTCGTAAATACAGGTCGCGTACGTCTTTGTTCGAAATATTTTGAATTTATGTAAAAATTTATTGTGCCTATATTTACGATTTTGGAAGCCTAAAACTGTGTTTTGCCTGCCTATTCTTGGCGCCTAAAACGCGCTTTTTAAGTGCCTAGAAATCCGGCCTCTACTAATAAGTACTCACGCTCGCACTCACGCCTACTCACACTCATAGGCGCTTACTAGCGCTTGTACTCACGCCGACTCACACTCATAGGCACTCACTCACGTTCATACTCACACCTCACGCCCATTGCTACTCACTCGCGTTCGTACTCACGCCGACTCGCTCCCTCATAGGCACTCACTCACGTTCGTACTCACACCTCACGCCCATTGCTACTCACTCGCGTTCATACTCACGCCGACTCACCCTCATAGGCGCTCACCCACGTTCGTACTCACACCTCACGCCCATTGCTACTCACTCACGTTCATACTCACGCCGAATCACACTCATAGGCACTCACTCACTTTCGTACTCACACCTCAGGCCCATTGCTACTCACTCGCGTTCATATTCACGCCGACTCACCCTCATAGGCACTCACCCACGTTCGTACTCACACCTCACGCCCATTGCTAATCACTCGCGTTCATACTCACGCCGACTCACTCTCATAGGCACTCACTCACGTTCATACTCACGCCTGCTAACACTCATAAGCACTCGCTGACGTTCATACTCACGTATACTCACACTCGTAGGCACTCACTCAGGTTAATACTCACGCCTACTCACACTCATTGGCACTCCCTCTCATACTCACACCTATTCACACTTACAGGCACTCACTTCCGTACGCACACCTCACACTCACTCACGTTCATACTCACGCCTGCTCACAGTCATAGACACTCACTTAGTTTCAGACTCACGTGTATTCAAACTCATAGGCCCTCACGCTCGTACTCACACTCATAGGCGCTCACTCACGTCCGTACTCACGCCTACTCACACTCGTAGGCGCTCACCCACGTTCGTACTCACACCTCACGCCCATTACTACTCACTCGCGTTCATACTCGCGAGTACTCACACCCGTAGGGACTCACTCACGTTCACGTTCAAGCGCGTCGTCCTGTCTCCTTCGTGCTTGTGTGTTGTGCAAAGGTTAGCGAGCTTAGGAAAGCTATCATTTCAGAAATAATGAATACCTAGCAATTTTTTATATTAGATGCATTCTAGATAGTTTGTAGCGCACGATAAGTCCAGTAACGTATTTATATGACGTTTCTGTAAAGATGACGCCAGTGTAAAATCGATTTTTTTTTGTGTGAGAAAATACTCCGGGATCAGTAATGTACCTTATGTTGTTCCTGGCAAAATCTCACCCTGGAAATAAACTTCTAAGCAGCTATGGGTAAAACAATTATGAAATGACAGCTTACCTTAGGGGGCTCGTTTTATCCAAAAGTGCAAACTGAGAAAAATTACTTCAAAGATTTCACATCGTGTTATTTATTTCGATGGCCAAACAAAATAATTTAAGTGACCTGCTGCATAGGTTCAGCCTTCCTCTTCAACACGATGCTGTTCTGTGACAATTGCATCCAATTGTCTTCAATATTAAGCAGCTTTCGAGATGTGAATATGGCTAACAACACGTGTTGGTCACAGAAAAAAAGAAAAAACAAAAACGTTATATCGCAATGAACTCGCAGGAGAAAGAGTAGATCAGCTGAGTAGCTGTGATAAGTGAAGTGCGTGTTTTGTACAGTGCGCGAGTGAAACCAGTGCGCGGTTTGAAAAAGTGCGCGAGGGCACCGGCGCAAGGGAGACGACGACGACGACCGAACGTGTGGGTGCGCGCTTTCAGGGTGTATTCGGCGAGGAAGATGAGGTACAGACGGGGCGCGTGAAGTTACGTAGAAGAAATTTAACCAATGAGGGGCCCCCCACGCTTATTTGGGAGAAGCCCGATGGAAGAATTCGACAGACGTGGCTGAGACGTGGCGGAAGCAAGAGGGCTACCAGGGCGCGGGAGTGGCGGCTGAGTTCCTGGGGCAAGGCCGCTGCGGGCTCCCACCTGGTCGTGTACCCGAGCGTCTTCCATCGTCTGGCGTTGGCCAGGCTGCTCATCGTCTGGCGTTGGCCAGGCTGCTCGTCGTCTGGCGTTGGCCAGACTGCTAGTCGTCTGGTGGTGGCCAGACACGTCACGTCCCCGGGTCCGCGTCCTAGCGTCGGAGGACGAACGCCGAGAGGTCGTTGACCTGGGTTCGCCCGACGCTACCTTTCTTCCGAGCGACGACTGGACGCCAGGTCTACCCTGACTACATCTCACCGCATCAACCTTCACCGTCTGCGCAAGAGCCTCTACGGAACGGTGACCGTCGATCTTCGTTTCTCTTGAACTTACGTACTTGTAGCATTTATAAGACAGTTCCCTAGCTCGGTTAAGTTTGTCTCTGTTTTGCACGCTTTACTTTTTCCTATCACTTTCTCTTCATTCTTTTATTTAAATATATTGAGTGTCGTTCTTTGGTTACGCACAAACGGTCTCGTATCTCCTTTCTCGATGACGATTATGTCATCGTTGCATTACACGAACCTACACGAGAACGCACTAATTTGCTAGCCTCGTGACAGTAGCACACAAACACAGCAGGAGTAACTCAGAATTGGCGCGAATGCAGGTGCATTGGTGAACTGTCGATAATGCGATGGTGTATAGGGATTTAACACCAGATGTCTCACGTGATTACTTTCCGCCCATTCGAGCTTCGGTTCCAATTTTCCAGCGACTCTACAGTCGTCGACGCTACAAATATGCCTTCATAAGATATTTGTTTGTGCTCTACTTCAGTCTCCACAGAAAGTGTTCCGTAGCTAAAAGGCGCGAAAAAATACACGTCCTAACACGGGCATTCACTTCGCGTTCTTGCCTCTCTTGCCCGCGTACGAGCCGCGTCTTGAAAAGAGGTTTCAGATGCGCTTTCACCAGCAAATGCACTCCACCATCTCATGAAAGAATTAGTTTTATTCTCTTCTGCTGCGCAGATAACAACCAAACTTGGTGAGCATCTTCTTTAGTGAACGAGCAATCCAAACCAACTAAAATTTCAGAATGCTTATTTTTTCAAAAATCGCTTTTCTATCCCCGCATCTCCCCTTAAATACTTTCTCTAAGAACGAACAAGAAGGTGGGAACCTCGTCTTGTAATAAGCACACACTGTGCGCCAGTGAAAGGACATCTGAGAAATCCCTTCAGGATATTTAAGCGCCGTACGCGCCACACGGTACTATATCTGCGCCTTAAATTAGTCTTTAAGAAACAAAAACCATTACCTTCATTAGTATGTCGGGGTGTTCTGCACGCTTAACGATTTTTTTCCAGGTTTGCGCAAGTGGACGAAGGCTGGACATTGAATATCGATGCAAATGTTATTAAGGCTAACACGAAACTCCATGTCAAAGCGACATATTGTGCCTTCAGCAGTGCAGACTGCAATCAGCAAACAATCGCCCTTGATAAATGATTGCATCAATCATATTAGGGGAGCGTGTACAAAGACGCGCATAACGGTCAGAACTCGTTGATAGACAGTTTTAGTTGGGCGTCCGCAAACAGGCGCACATATAGATGTTCTCTCCGCGCACATACGTTGTCCGTGTCCGCAGCTCCATGAATATATGCCGCCCTCCAAGCGTCACTTCGAACACGAAGCCTCCGCTTACAATACAGCGCGACCGGAACCGACGATGCGCACATTAGAGGGCTTTAACAAGGTACGGAAATACGGTACGCAAATACGGTATGGAATGGGACCATGGTAGCGCTTCACCTCTCCAGCTCGTTGTGCTTAAACTGCGCTCTGGAATAGACTTGAACACAGAAGGAGGAGACACAAGAAGAGAAGAGGACTACACAAGACGACTACACGAGCGCTCGTGTAGTCATCTTCTCTTCTCATGTCTCGTCCTTTTGCGCTCAAATCGAATCCAGAATGAACCAACGCACACAACGAAGTATTTTATTAAAGTGCCTCCCCGTTCGACAGGTGCATCGTAAACAATGCGTGGGCTGACAGGCAACAATAAGGCGTGACACCCCACTACAATTTTAAATGCGAATGCATTTCATAGTGGGGCTATGTCAGGCATCCGGCGTTGGCGTTGGCGTTGTCCGCGGAGGAGGAGCAGGAGGATAGGTTGAGGAGGTGTGCGCGCCGGCAGGTGTTAAATGTGAAGCATCTTATGGCGAAGTTTAATCCGGTGGTGGTGGTGTGCGGCGTGACCACCCTTACTGCGCATGCGCAAACCCTCTAAAAAAATAAAAATAAAAAAACCTCCTCTCTCCCCTCTAGGCATCCCTCCCCGCGGCAACCACACCCCTCACTGCGCATGCGCCTCCCCACACTCCCTCCCCTGCTACGCTCCCCCCTCTCTCCTCTAGGCATCCCTGCCCGCGCCGTCCACACTCCCACTGCGCATGCGCGTCCCACCTCTCTTCTCCTCTCCTACGCTCCCCCCTCTCTTCTCTAGGCATCTCTGCGCACAGCGTCCACACTCCCACTGCGCATGCGCCCCTCCCTCTCCCTCTCTCGCCTCGCGACGACGACACAGGCAGCGTCTGCAAGCGAGTTTCTTGGTTGAAAAAGCCGACTCCTCGCGCTGCACAACCGTTCACTGGCCATCCCGTATAAATGGCAATGAATCTTGACCTCCAAGGTGGTGCCGGTGGGAGATTTCTCCTGTGCGTTGTTGAACAATAAAAATTCGCAGCGTGCGCGTTAACTAAAAGCGGACTGCGGCGGAGCTCGGCGAAGCTATATATGAAAAAAAATTAAAAAAAAATAAATAGAAAAGTAAAAAAAAATTGAAAAAAACAAGAAAAAGCAAAAAATAGGCGCTGCGCCGTGCTCCCGACCGGGCTGCAGAAATTAGGCGCCTTTTCCTTCATCGAACCACAACCACCATATATAAATGGAGTGAAGCGCGCGCGAAATGCATTCGCATTTCCTCACGATTCCCTTCGGGGAGGTGGGGGCATTTTTTTTCAAAAGGCCTTTGTGGTGTTGGGGTGCCTTAACAGGAATTAGAAGCGGCGAAAGCACAACGAGCGAGAGAGGAGGAACGGTACCGTAGTCCCGTACCGTATTTGCGTTCCGTATTGCCATCATTTGCTGAAACTTTCTCGAACGCTATGCTACTAAACAAGCAGCGCACTCCGAGAGACGGGGAGACAGAGAGGAAGTGCCGTCACCGTAGTCACCGACGCGCCCAGACAGGTGCCGACGCGACGGTAGGCGCGCCAGGGCACACACTGTACCAGGGCTGGGCTGTATCGAAGATACATGTATCTGGGATACTTAGATGCTCTTTGGGTAAATTGTATCTGTATCGCGATACGTTTTGCTAGAGGAGTATCTGTATCTGTATTTCCGATACATCCAAAAATGTATCGTGTATCTTAAGATACAAGATACTCCTATCGCAGCACTACCGTGCGAAACAATAATCGCTGACTGAACTCCACTTCTCAAGTTGGCACTGGTGCCACACTGCCACCGGAATGAAACTAAGGGCAGTGGCATAATTTTATCTTTCCGACACAGTCCACCAGTGAGGGCAGGCGATGAGGTGTGCGCGACCCTTTTGATGAGGCAGAGCAACATAACCGCGCTCGCGCAGTCTCGACAGAAAGAAGTGCGCGAACTGAGACGTTCGCGCGCTTTCCCACGTGCCTTTCGTTTTCCCTTTTTAGTTGTGCCGGTGCCATGGCACTTACCCTTAGCCACTTACCAGTGCCGCGTACCACAATGCGTGCGGCGATGATCGTACATATTATGATGCCGCTGTCCTGCGTGGTACTTCAGTACAAAATCAGAAGCACGGGGTTCCTTTGCATCTCGTGGCTTTCACACATCAGCGTTTCGAAGGATCTTGTGGATGTCAGTTTGAATTACATGCGATTGACTTATGCACAAACAAGATTCCAGCTATATCACCACCGTTACCGATGCTAGATCTAATAAAACAAGCGTTTACCTATCAGACGGTATCTTGGTGTACCATATCATTTTCTTCCTGCTATTTCTATTGAAAGAGCTCTTGAACTCATATGATTGTTAGCACAAGTACTTTCTTAGTGGTCCTTCTTTTGCATCCCATACATTACCTAGTGCTCGAAACTGTTCTTTTTTTCGGTCTGGTGACTGCAATGTATCTTTTCCAAAGTGCAGCCAAAATTAGCTTCTTGTTTCATCATTATTTTTAACTGCCTGCTTTATTTCTGCTACTGCTTACTGTTGCTTTTCTTTTTTACGCCTCCTTATTTTTTTAACTATTCATACATCAGGCGCAACGGTATGGAAGCTAGCGAGACTTCTTGCAGTACATGCGCTCGCACCAAGAAATAGTTCAATGATTTTGCTACCCTCAATGTGTTTTTTTTCTATTTCTTTTTAGACTGAGTAATAAGTTTAGATCATTTGTTCCTGAGAAATAAACAAACCCCATTAATTATATGGTTGCCAATAGGTTGTTGAGGATCGCTGAGCGTCTCTGCTTCTTCGTGTCGTGGCCTCCGCGATTAGTTCCGTCAGCGCGCAGCTGGAACCCATCGCGGAGGCCACCTTGAGACGCGCGGAGTTATACATTTTGATGACCAAACTGTATGCATAGCTTCCACAGCGTTGCACCTGATGTATGAAACGGAGTATAATTGCCGGGTAATTGGAGCTATAGGTGGCAATGGCGTGGATAGCGGCCTTGTCCTGCGACAATTTGTGGAACTATACTGCCACGCACTTTTATTTTTAAATGCGAATGCATTTCATAGTCGGGCTATGTCAGGCGTCCGGCGTTTTGCGGCGTTGGCGTTGTCCGCGGAGGAGGAGGAGGAGGATAGGTTGAGGAGGTGAGCGCCGGCAGGTGTTAGATGTGAAGCATCTTATGGCGAAGCTTAATCCGGTGGTGGTGGTGTGCGGCGTGACCACCCCTTACTGCCCATGCGCAAACCCTTTCAAAAAAAAAATAAAAAAATAAAAAAACCTCCTCTCTCCCTCTCTCCTCTAGGCATCCCTCCCCGCGGCAACCACACCCTCACTGCGCATGCGCCTCCCCCTCCTCTCTCCCCTGCTACGCTCACCCTCTCTCCCTCTAGGCATCCCTGCCCGCGGCGTCCACACTCCCACTGCGCATGCGCGTCCCCCTCTCTAGGCATCTCTGCCCGCAGCGTCCACACTCCCCACTGCGCATGTGCGCCCCCCCCTCTCTCCCTCTCCTACGCTCCCCCCCTCTCTCGCCTCGCGACGCCGACACAGGCAGCGTCTGCTAGCGAGTTTCTTGGTTGAATAAAAACCGACTGCTCGCGCTGCACAACCGTTCACTGGCCACCCCGTATATATGGCAATGGATCTTGACCTCCACGGTGGTGCCGGTGGGAGATTTCTCCTGTGCGTTGTTGAACAATAAAAATTCGCAGCGTGCGCGTTAACTAAAAGCGGACTGCGAGTATCTGTGTCCAGTCGGAGTCTTCTGTCTCTCATTGCACATTAGCAGCGATTGGCATGTTCCACTAGGAAATACCGCTCCATCGCTGCGTGCTTTACGCATCCCCAGTTTTAAATGCGAATGCATTTCTTAATCGGGCTATGTCAGGCATCCGGCGTTGGCGTTGTCCGCGGCGACCTCGGCAGGTGTTATAGTGAGTGGAGAGGAGGAGCGCGCTCTGGTGCGTGAGGGCGCTCGCATCGCGGGAGCTCGGCGGAGCTATATATGAAAAAAAAATTTTAAAAAAATAGAAAAAAAAGAACAAAAAAAATTTGAAAAATAGAAAAAGAAGAAAAAAAAAACAGAAAAAAAGCAAGGAAAAAAGAAAAAAGCAGGCGCTGCGCCATGCTCCCGACCGGGCTGCAGAAATTAGGCGCCTTTTTCCTTCTTCGAACCACAACCACCATATATAAATGGAGTGAAGCGCGTGCGAAATGCATTCGCATTTTCTCACGATTTCCCCTTCGGGGAGATGGGGGCATTTTTTCATTTTGGTGTGATCGGGTTTAAGCCAAAAAAAACTTATCACCGCTCGGTGCAAGCCGCGCCGCAACGTTTCGGAATCCTTGAGACTGTCTCAGATTGTTCTGTTAAGATAACGCGCAAATCATGCCGCGGCGGCCGCGTTTCGATAGAGGTGAATGCTACAGGCGCATGTACTTACATTTAATTGCACCTTAAAGAATATCAGTCGAAATTTCCGGAGGGTCCCCCCACTCATAATCCCCCATACTCCCTCATAATGATATCGTGGTTTTGGGACGTAAAAACTCAACAATGATTGTTAGGATTACGCGCAGTGCGCGCGTACTCCTGTTCATTCGGGAGCTTATGCGAGCACCAGCGATAACGCTGGAAGGTGCGATCGCTCATGTATAAAACAAGACGAGTTCTGCCGATGACCAGATTACCGAAGGCCGATGACATTTATCGTACGTGAAGAAAGCCAGCAAAAGCACGCGACACTCTTCGACATTTATTGCCGCCATCAGAGTACAGCGCGCTTTGCTTTTACTTCGAGTTACTTAGTTTTCTGGGCACAAGTTAGTCCAATAAAGAGGTTCATCTCTATCAGAGTCACTGCCGCTTCCTTCATAGTCACAACCACGTGACAATACAATAGGTCTGAGGCGCTTCTGGGGTGCACATGTTCTCTCCTTGAAGAAAAAATTGATTGCACGTTTGCGAGTATATAGATAACGAACGCTTTGCGCCAGCAGTTAAGAACATTATGGAACGTAATCGGTTCTATATGCTCTACGTATGCACAATGAATCACAAAAAATGGTGCTACCAGCATTGTTGCTGCTGTATACCGGTAATTCGGTATTGCATAAACGGTCTTTTATGGACAACGTAAAACTGCACACCGTTATTTGCGCCATCGTGCGAAAGCTTTCTTATTGAAGCTCGTGTGGTTGATGGCAACTCGATAGCTCTACGGCAACCTCCGCAGCGACTCCCATCAATTACAGAAATTACGAGCAAGAACCACTGTCGGCTAAGGATCTAAAGAGCTGTCCTGTTAAATAGCTAAAACAAACCTTAAAAGTTCTTTCGGAAGTAATGTACTTTGACCAAGGAGGACAATGCTTTGGAGATACTAACAGGCATTTTATTAAAAAGTCACAGTTTCGCCACAAGGCGAAGCAATGAATGCGATAGCAACAAATTGGAATGTCAAGCGACTAATGGCAAGCAGGTCGAAACGTGCAGCGCGCTGCTCACGCACACATGACGCACGAAAACACGCACAGGATGAGAGCGAACTAAGAACATTCACAGCTCGACACTTAACGCGCTGCTCAACCAAAAACGACGCAAGAAACGTATTCACAGGTATATACGAGCGCGAACTAACAAGTGTCACATTTGTTACTTCGCTGTGTTTGAAAAGCGTGCTCTTTTCGCAAACGGGGGGGGACTGCAGCGAGCGATGTGACCTTCGCGCGCCCGGTAAGTACAACGCTATCGTTCCGCCGAAAGCCCCATTCTCCGCCACCGCGATATGAGCGCGCGTGCCCACGGGCTTCTACCCCACCCCCCCCGCTTCGGGCGAAGTGCGCGCCTAATAGCGCGCGTCGCGACGAACGCCGGGGCGCTCCCAGCTAAGCCCCGCCGAGCGCGGCCTTTGCGCCATCTCGCTGGTAATGCTGAAAACACGCTGAAAATTCGCTGTATATAAATAGCTCGCCGTTTGAACGTTGAAGGACGTTCGCCTTCGTGGCCGAGCGGTTAGCGCCGCGCTCTGCAGAGCGAGAGGTCCCTGGTTCGATGCCGCGTGTCGGAAACATTTTTCTGAATTATTTTTTTCAGATTTTTATGAATATATAGATACATATACTTATACGGGACATGACGGCAACGCCGACGCCGACGGCGAAAACCAGCCGAGAGTGTCCATATAATTGCTATCGCAATAAAATGAAATGAAATTCGCCACATTTAGGAGTTTCAAGCAGACCTTTTTGGGCATAGGCGCTCGCTACTACGTTACGGAGGGTCTATAACAACAAATTTTCGAATGTAGCGAAGTATCTTAAGATACAAGTGGCATGTCTCGTATCGGAAAGAATTGTTGCGGTAGTATCTTGTATCTGCATCTCCAATACTTCTTGCCTGAGTATCTTGTATCGTATCGCGATACAATTTCAAAGTATCTTTGCCGAGCCCTGCATTGTACACGAACGGCGCAGAATCAGAATGCCAGCCGCATGATGTTTGACGTATCCGACAGCGTCTTGGACACGCTAGCCGTTCGAATTGCGCTGCACGTGTGACAGTTACCTTTTGAAGAAAAGTCAAATATCATTTTCCGATTGCTAGTTCAGCTTCCTGTTTTCTTACAAACTGAAATGCCTGTTACTGAAGCTAACACGATATCGTCATAAACCTTTTCTTTTTGCGGCCTCATATCGCTTGTCTAGTCAATGCCGCTAGATAACAACGTCAGCACCATTAGGGCTTATCACTTCCTCAGCACGACCACTAACTGTGTGAGTCTGTGTCGCCGTGTTTCTCTGTGCGGCATACCTACTCACACTCATGAGTACACACTCACGTTCATATTCATGCCCACTCACTCTAATGAGCACTTACTCACGTTCACACTCACGTCCACTCACACTCATGACTAGAGACCGGATTTTAGGCAAATGCCTATTTTTTTCATTGCTTTCCTCTCGTGCCACTTTGATATATGAGCACGAATTAGGGTTTAAGGAGGGTTTTTTTGGTGTTTTTATAGTGCCTATAAATTCCTATTTTGGGGGTTTGTGCCTAAATGTCTATAAGCGCCCATAAATGCCTATTTTCAAAAATGGTGCGCATATGAGCACTATTTAAACTCAAATTTTGCTTTCGAGTACAGTCTGAGACCGCAATTCATGTTACCGGGTAAAATTGACGTTTCGGAACTCTATGGGGTGCCACAACCTAGTTCCCTAGTTCAACAAACTTCCGGTAACAACCGCTAGCAGCAGTGCAATGGGACGCGCCGGCCACTTCATTCCACCGCACCGACATGGCGCGAGCGGTTGGAGCAGGGAGAGGAGGAGGAGATGAAAAAGCGCTATTTCTGCAACCCTAAATCGGAGCACGTCCCATCGTATACAGTTCAATGAGGATAGGAAAATAATGCTGGCAAGAGGAGAGGAGAAAAAAAGGAGAGTGGCGTCCGTGGCCGAGGATGTGGCGGGCGGCTTTTACAGCCGGTCTTCCAGTCAAGTGTTTCCAAGGAATTGAAGCACCTCCTTGAAGACCTGGCTGTGGTGGGGGGCAGAAAACAGGAGGTCCCTATGTGCAGCAGCAGGAAGATGGAGAACAAATGCCAAACCATGCATGGGATGCCGCCAGGGGAATGTAGAGTGCAGGTAAAAAAAATCAGATGTGCACTTGGCTTTTGTTTTGTTTGTAGTTTACTTCTTAAAGGGCGCTTCACCAGGTCACATAAGAAATTTTAGTTAGGCACTGGAAGTTGTTGCGTGCCCAATGAAGAGCTTTGTACCGCAAGAACTTTTTAATTGGTTCATTACGAGCCACGAAAGCATGATGCTGGTAGGTGAGCTTGAAACCTTTGCCACTCGCAAGCCAAATTTCTTCGCTGCCCTCTTCGGTACCGGAGCAACTCGGAGCCGTGAGATCACACGACGCAGACGCATCAACACGTCATACGCAAGCAAGGTTACACTGTGTGCGCATGACATTCCCAAGCCAGGTCGTGCACACGAGCCGTGTTGTATCATTTCGGCGTTCTCTCTAGTGTACTGCCTGTTTCTGTGGGGGTGGGTCCCTCTGTGCGCTTGGAGAGGTTGGCATGGATGATGTATCCTTACCACGACACAGCGCGTCGCACCGCTGGAACTGCTGTAAGGGACGATGCATCAAAAACACGCCGAGCGTTGTCAGGGCTGGCGCCGGCACGACGCGGCAACGGCGAGAACACGGACGTAAATCAAAGGAGGCAGCTCAGTCTCGCATCACGCTCAGTTCGAAGCAAAAAAATATTAATAAAAAACGCACACAGATTCCGTTTGTATGTTTCAATATTTCTACAACTTTCATTCTTCTATTAAAGCAACAGATTCCACAAATTACACATGTCACCTCGAATAATTCTCGCAGTGCACGTACAATACTCTGACCTACGCAGGACCATTCCTTGTTGTACGTCACCTCCTCCATATTGGTGCGCGCGCCCGTGAGATCAAGGACAAGCGGCGTTTAGTGTGACATTTCACCTCTGTCCGGGGCGCGTAGCGTTGCAAATATTGGCGGACGGGATCGTTAGCGCCCAGTGCATGCATTACACTTGCGAGCTCGAAATGCTCAAACCTGGTAAGGGGCCCTTCAAGCAGGGGCGTAGCCAGAAATTTTTTTCAGGGGAGGGGGGGGGGGGGGGGGGGGCACCTCCTTGATTTCGGGGAGAGGACAACCTTGGAAATGGCCATTTTTCGCTATGCATGCCATGGCGAAAAAAATTTTCGGGGGGGGGCACGTGCCCGGTGTGCCACCCCCGGCTACGCCACTGCCTTCAAGGTGTTCACAGACAGAGGATAAATTGACCCTGCTCGATTAGACCCGGCCAATACGAGGCTAAAAGACCCTTCTTGCCTTTTAGCGGTCTGGCTATTGGCTCCTGGGCTGCCCTTCTCAGCCATGCCGAAAAGAAAGAGGCCCAGAAGCGTGTTTATTCGACGGCGGGCACTTAACTCACCAATGCTGGACAATAAAAGAAGAGACCCTGTTCTGGAAACCATGGGGGGAAAACGGACAATAGCATGGCTATGTTAAACCATTCACGCCTTTTTGCCATCATAAACTATAACATTTGTTTGCTTTGCTGTCGTACACACAGGTCGCACACGTCTTTCTTCGAAAATTTGAGTTTTTGTAAATATTTATTGTGCCTATGTTTACGATTTTGGGGGCCTAAAACTGTGTTTTGCCTGCCTGTTTTTGGCGCCTAAAACGCGATTTTTAGGGCCTAAAAATCCGGCCTCTACTCATGACTACTCACTCACGTTCATACTCACTCTTACTCACCCTCATGAGTTCTCACTAACGTCCACACTCACGTCGACTCATATACTCAGGAATACTCACCCACGTTCATACTCACGGCTACTCACACACATGAGTACTCACTCACGTTCACACTCACGCCTACTCACACTCATGAGTGCTCACTCACGTTCACACTCACGCCCACTCAGACTCATGAGTACTCACTCACGTTCATACTCACGACTACTCGCACTGATGAGTGCTCACTCGCGTCCATACTCACGCCTACTCACCCTCCTGAGTGCTCACTCACGTTCACACTCACGTCCACTCACACTCATGAGCGCTCACCACGTTCACACTCACGTCCACTCACACTCATGAGTTCTCACTCACGTTCACACTCACGTCCACTCACACTCATGAGTACTCACTCATACTCACACTCACCACGTTCAAATGAGTGTGAGTGAGTGTGAGTGAGCGCACTCATGAGTGAGTGTGCCGAGCGATGGGGTTTAAGGCGAAAGCCGTTAATGACACATGCTCACGTCCGTCCATCCATTCATCCGTCCCTCCGTCCGTGCCCAGTCATGATACAAACCGAGAATTGTGCTGCTGGTTTCATTTCGGAAACTTGAACGTCCTGGTAAATTTCGTTCGGTATTCGGACATTGCTCTCAGTCAAACATAATAGTATCAACATTAACGACGAACCTTTAATTAATAATATGCGTAGTGCTTATATTCGCCGACAAAGAGTACTTGTGGTTTGAGCGGAAACCAGCTAGCGCGACTGTCTTTCACAGGAGAGGGGCAGGCGCGCCGGCAAGCGATTCCACGGCAAGCGCTTCGGATAAGCGCCCCAAGAATGAGGACTTCCCCGATACGAAACGCTATACAGAACGCTTTACATGTACAAAAAAAAAGACATGTTATAGTCCACACTTTGGAATTTACAAAGTATCGTTCAATTTTTTAGCAAATGCCTTTTCAATAGTCAAGTGCGAATTGAGCACTTCAAATGTTCCAATTAATGTCTTAGTTGTTTTAGTTGACAACTTGGCAGTCCAAAGAAACGGGACATAGAAAGAGCGGGACACAAACAAGCGCAGTCTTAACTCTCGGATATATTCGTAAAAAAAATTGCGCATTGTGCACAGTGTGGTTGCGCACCGAAATTTCCACGCACCGCTGTTCTGTAGCCCATCATGACTAGAAGACTAGGGAGATTGCTGAAGCCCTTTCAGGAGGTTGCTCCTTATGCTCGGGGCTTGTCCATCGCCGTAGCCAGATGACGATGACGCTGTCATCACGGCACAGCACACGCAAGGTCCGTCCGTCCGTCCATCCGTCCGTCCATCCATCCATCCATCCATCCATCCATCCATTCCGGGAATGGGAGCTTCACCCACGTGATTAGCAGCGCGGCGCAACTGTTTCTATAGACAACAACAACAGGCATGCGTAAAACAAACAACGAAATGCGGCCGCGTGAAATTACAAGTGATTTTGCTAGAAGAACATATTGCACATCGTAAAGCTCTGATCGCCCACAAGCCCACAATCAAGAGAGCACGAATTAATGGAAAACGGTGCATACAAATACGCTTCTGTCCGGGTACCTTAGGGGGCAACATATCCGTAGACACGCATATCCGTACCCTTGACAGCAACGAGTTTTGCGCGCACGTTGCCGCCGGCACCGACACCTGTGAATTATAATTGCTTTGCTTGAAATGTTTCATGACGTTTTTATCAAACTTTGGGTCACCAGATATCACGTCAGTTATTTACCTCTAAGTGATTCAAGTACTGTATATTCGTCTCTTTGCTCGCGGAATAGTTTTCCGGTAATAAGCACGACCAGCGGATATCAGTGGCCAGAAGCGACATTGCCACCGGGACGTAGTGGGGAACATATCGCCCTTGAAGTCCCATGAGAACTGCACATTGCGGATAGAATGCAACCGCCGTCGACGAAGAGCGTGTGACCAGTTATGAAGGAGGCATCGTCTGAGGCCAGGAATGCGATTGCGCGGGCCACGTCATCCACGGTTCCAATCCTGCCGAGAGGCATCTCCGCACCCACCTCAAGCATCCTCTGTAAATAAGACGCATTTGTATGTTGCCGAGGTTCTGTAAGTTAGCCGATTGTCGAGCCTTCTTAAAATTACACGTAAGACAGTCATCACCATCAACATAGAATAGAAAATTGAGCTCGTTGATATGGATTCATGCACAGGACTCTGCAGCGCTCACAAAAAGGACAAGAGACAGAAGAAGCGTACTCGACATGCGTATGTCGTGTGCACTTCCGTCCCTTGTCCTTTTGTGAGCGATGAACAGACCTAAGCATCACCATCAACGCACTGATCGCCGCTATCAGCCGATGTGAGTCCACGACAGAACAAAGATCTATCGCTAACCTACGCCTGCCTTGCACATTGCTCCTGACAAAGTGTAAACTTAAGGGCTCGTTTGCTTTGTTAAACACAATACTGATTAAAACTAACAGACGATCACGCCAATGAAAGTATAGGGGATGTTATTAGAAGTAATTGTAATTTAAATATGAACACAGGAAAGTGGACGAAAAGATAACTTTCCACCGGCAGGGACCGAACCTGCGACCTTCGAGTAACGCTTCCGATGCTCTACCATAGAGCTATGGTGGTGGTCATCCCTCCGTCCACTTTATAGGGTATATATATATTCATTCAAACGAGGGAGCGTCAGTCAGCGCCACCTGTTGCCATTACGGCGAGCTGCCATCGTTGAGAATGAAGCTATGCGCTCGGTTATAAATTTTGTCTCTCTGTTTTCAGTGTAGGTTATAAAGCGTTGTTAGGTATATGAATAGGTATATGAATATCCTGCTTGCAGTGTGGGATGGTTGGGAAGAAGCTTTAGCGCGCTACACGACAAGGCGAAGCGATGACTTTCAGTTAGAAGAAAATTCACGCGTATTTGACAAAAAGAAAGCCATATTTTAACATGAACAGCTACATTGCTAAAATGAATCCGTAACATTTAGGTCCTAATGATATTTTTTCGCAAATTTGTCACAATATTGTGACAACATTTCTGCTTTTTGTGATCCTCCAGTAATTTTATGATTTATTACATAAATATATAAATCCCAAATTGAACATTTTATATGCAGGAACATCTCAGCTTTTTCTGAAAAACACGTTTCTGAAAAAAAAACGGATAAACTATTACAGTCATGGAAGACCGATGCCTTCAGATTAAAAAAGCTTTTTCGTAGTAATAGTTAAAGCCATTAATTTTATACAAATTATTCAGCGCGACACAGCTTCACTTCCATGCGCAAAGATGGAAATACCTATATTCATGGCTCCTTTTCAACAGTTGAACGTAAAGCCAATTAATAAGTGGTATACGTCTACAAGATAGCTCATTCAATGTATGAGTATGTTAACTAACCACGTGATCACGCCATCTTGTCTCAGCGTTCATTCTCATACCTTTTCCTTTTTGTCGATATTCTCGATATGTCCGAACACCATCTTTGTGTCAGTTATGCCAGGACTAGAATAAAAAGAAAAGTGTTATCACGAATTGCGCCATAGTCCTCTAAGCTGATGCATGTCAGTTACGCTGTAGCAGTTAATCAAAAAAAAAAAAGAATACGAGTCTGAGCTCAAGACTGAGATGATGGGATGTTAGTAAGGACGCACTAATTGTGGCTATTGTTGTGCGAAAGGCAAATACGCGCACGTAGGTAAAGGGATTAGAGTAATATGCGACGTCCAAAGAGGGAAGGCAACTAGAGCAGCATTGAAGGCGCACATACGCACCGAATATATACACATTTCAGATTTCGTTGATCTCACCATAATCAATACGTTCGGAAAAAAAGATAAAGCAAGACAAGGGGGGCAAAATGTGCTACTTATGGTGAGAAGAAATTCGAATTTCTGCTCTATTAGTGCGTAATGCTTGCAATCAACCTCGTCACTGTATAGGTCGCAATGCCAAGTGCAGTACGGAACATACATTAGGAGGTTACATTCCCAGACAAAGCGGAAATTTAGCGTTATCGAACATTTCACGTCCCGCAAACTTTTGCTGTTCGGTGTACATTGAGAAACGTGAGTGCGAGGTGGTTTTTGTACCTGTTGCATCAAATGAAGATGGTAGCGCAGCCCAGAAGTGTGTCTAGGGGCATGTTTGCTAGCCGGGTCATTTCGTCGACAGAATGCATGTCGATTCAGACGGTGATATGTCGGAACTCCAAGTCACCCTTTGCGTTGGTGAGTACAGGACGTCGAGGCTGGTAGCTCGCGAAAGAGCTCCGCAGACCAAGTTCAGTGAATGGCACTTTTCGTATTCATAGACTACGTGGGCGTATGTGGCCCCTTGTTACCTATGTATAGTTAGGGCGTTTATTTGCGCGTGGGGTGTTTCGTCCTGCCTGGTACGATAATGCCTACAGTAGAGGTCAGAAAATTAAGCCACAGTCGGAGGAGTTTGCCGTGTTCGTCACGATCAATGTACCGCAAGGTGTGCATTTTTGTATTAACGTGGTCCACGCTTACATCCATGATGGCCGTGGTCACGTAGCACTTGGCGACGCTCAGGCAAATTGAGGCCGGCAGGCCATCTGTGTCGTTTGCCTTCTTCTTGGCCATCTTGGCCAGGAAATCCTTGTGTACCTGCTAGTTCTTGTAGCCACTTTTGTTATCGCATTCTGGATGGCATAAAGCGCCATCCGCTGCGTCGAGGCAGTGTGTGCTCTAACGTTAGACGCCGCAATCCTGTAAGACAGCCCTACGGTGTCAGGACACATAGCAACGGCTTCATCGTGGGTCACAAGGTTGCTATCAATCGACCTGACACCATTCGCGATCCACATGAGCCCCCGCCCAGAAATGAAGAGAACACAGCGTTATAACGTCAGAAAACGTCGACCCCTCATCCTGCCCCCGGCACCTAACCGGCGCGGGAAGGCGCGGAAGTCACTGCATTAGCGGCAGCCGACGTAAACCTCAAGCAGGCATAACAAGCAAGAAGTCTATAATGTGCAGAAAAGGTAGCGCAGTGTCACACACCGAGAGTCTACGAGAGCCGGGAAAGCCCTGCATGCTTACCTCAAACATTGGCTTCACCGACGCTTTGGTAAACGGAGCGGTGGGAACCTTACGAACAGAAATCGCTGCATGTCCGTGCTACGCACTTCCTGAGGTTTCACAGCAGTGTTGCTTCCATACCTTTTTTCAATGCATGTGTTCACTGTTACTGCGTTGATTGAGATTGTGAATCACCAGTGGCGTGTACCCGCATAACATGAACTGTGGTGTGCCTATATGTGCAACATGTGACTCAGGTGTTTCATGACCTACGCGACAGCCATTTGTCGTTATTCATGTCATGACTAGTGAATCGTACTCGACATACACTGGTCCCCTGCTATACCGATTATGGTGCATTACAAGTTATGGAGACGGCTAGAAGAGCGCCCAGACGTACGCGGCTAGATAGATAGATAGATAGATAGATAGATAGATAGATAGATAGATAGATAGATAGATAGATAGATAGATAGATAGATAGATAGATATATAGATAGATAGATAGATAGATAGATAGATAGATAGATAGATAGATAGATAGATAGATAGATACGTAAACAGAAAGGGCCAAAGTGCCTTGGGTTGGCTAATAAAGAATACATTTTCTTCGAGTTTCTCAATTTTCTGCGAAAAAATTGACCGTTGCCGCTATCCAGGCATCTAAAATGACTCCATGTGCCTTATTAAAAGGCATTACGCTGTAGGTTACTTACTTCACAGCGTTAACACGAATTCCGTACTTGGCAAACTCTGAAACAAGCAAGAACGACAGTTAGCTACTGTGTATTTCTTAACTAACATCATTAACCAGGATTATATATATATATATATATATATATATATATATTGTACCAATTACCGAAAAAAGTTATTGCTATATTTGGAGAGCATTTCTTTTCGCGAAAAGTTTCTTCAGTATTTTAATTAGATGTGCTTTGTTTCTTCTTTCGCGAATTGTGTAAAAATATTATTTCTAGGAGGCTTCTCTGCGTGGCCTAGGTGTCTTTCAAAAACCTTTTTTGCTAAGTAAATATACAATGAAAACAGGAAATACACAGGGAATATAGCTTAAACTGCGGATAAAATCGTCATAAACAGTGGCTCATTTCCCACAGCTCTACATATATTCTAGAACGTCTTGTAAGTAGGCTTAGAAGGGAGGCAATTCAGAGAGGTCAACTCCGCGAGAATCAGCGGCGTGAAACAAACGACACAAAATCGACACGTTTGAGCAAATAGATTTAGGAACCACAGCTCTACAGACCTGTCGTCAGATAACGAATCGTGAAACATTTAGTTTGACGCGCTTTCATTCTCACCTAGCCAGGAGGCAACCATGCTCTACGCGGAGTTCTGAGAGGCTGCCAAATTATGAAAGGCAAGATATAAATGGCTGATATTGTGCATGTGTCCACCTCGTGTCAGGAGTCAGAACGATTCCCATACGATGAATATAGTCAACATACGTTCAGCGTGTGACAAATTTTGAAGGGCGGATCAGTTTAGGAGCCCGGGCTGTCGTCTCATGTCATGTCATGTCATGTGCTGTCATCTTCTGAGAATTTCTAGGATCTGTTGTCATCGCTTGGCTTCACGCACTCAACACCACTTAGAGTAGAGTGTGAGGCGGATAAAAAGGGGCAGGGAAGAGGGTAAAACAGCGTGGCCATGTATGGTATAGCGTAGCAAGGGGGTAGAAAATGGAAATGATGGTGAAAGGCAGTTCATGTTTGAAAAATAGACACGAAAAAAACCAAATAACAGAGGAATGAACAAAACACAGACCAAAATAAAACACAGAAGTGAGTGGAGAAAACAAAACAACTCCTTCGTTTATTTTTTTTTTTCAATAAAAAAAGCGTAGCACATAAAGAATGAGAAAACGCACTGAGAAAAATACAGAGAAACAGACAGAACATAAACGAAAGAGAGAGGAAGAAGTAGAGAGAAAAGAAAAGTGTATAAAGAAAGAGGAAGCAGTTAGTACGATTGAAAGTTGGGCGAGTTGGTTCGGATTCATTGCGTTTGAATTGCCGGGAAAGACGGTCGAAAGAAAGGCGATAAACGCAGGACGACGGGCTATTAGCAATTTAAATGTTTTATTCAGCACACACATTTATATAACGCAATCCCTGTAATCACTCGCCATGACGACCGACAAAAGACAGTTACCTAGAGCATCACATCGTCTCCTGGCGCGTGTACCTGAAGGAACCCTATATATTTTTCATGCGAACTGATAGAGGGGTGGCTTATGCACATCGAACTTTCTTGGCTTATGTGAAAGGTCTCATCAATTTCGCTCCGAGTTTTCGCTTGGTGCTTGTAAACCACTGTGGTCCTTTCAAAGAGAGTCCTACATGTGCTCTCCATGCAGTCTTTGCAGTGCATGGCTAAGTGTGTATGGCCTGCAAATCAAGGAACTGTGGTGTTCCCTCAAGCGTGCGTTCAGGCATCTTCCGGTTTGACCGACGTAGACCATCCCGCATGATAGGGGCAGCCTATATATGACAGCTACCGCGCAAGGCACAAAAAGTTTGGTGTGTTTCACACTGCGTACCTTGCAGTTTGGAGACGATCATTCCGCACGTTTGCTGATAGCAGAGCAGAGGGACCCTTTAACAATGTTGTTGGGTCCCTAAAAGTGTAAATACATGTACCATAAAAAATAGTCAAATATACTTCAAACTTCAAATGTGCCCCACCTTTCGATTCGGCATCACAGTTGTGTTTTCCGCTGATCGAAAGGCGGGGCAGATTTCATATATATATATATATATATATATATATATATATATATATATATATATATATATATATATATATATATATATATATATATATATATATATATATATATATACGCGTATATATGAAAGAGATATACGCTTCTAAAAAAGCTGTTTGTCATCTGTCTCGATCCGAGACCGATCTTTCTCATCTATCTATACATATGCAGAATATGTATTCTTGAATGCAAGTAAAAAGCTATTTTATGTAATGCTTTCAGCAGCTTGCCTGCCCACTCAGGCTTCGTAGTATCCTCTCTTCTGTTTTGTTTTAACTGGTTTGCTCTGCAGAGGCTAAATGTGTCACCTCAGCTACTCCGTTTTGATAAATTTGGAAGCGAGAAAAAATGGGCACCCAAAATCCCAGCTCAAAGAATAAATAAAAAATAGCCAACTCAAAAAAAAAGTAAAAAAAAGTCACATAGTAATGTACAGTTCGGTGCCAGGAGTTCACATTTTAATAGAAAGTTCACACGCACACACTTCCAGCTCTGCCAGTAGTATACGGACTCAAACGTCATTGTGTTTATAGTAACATAAAGCTGTTCACCACAATCGCTTCCACTCGAGTGTACGCTAAGTCTTTCAGGAACATTTTCGTCTTTTGCTAAAGATGCCTCTCTGGCCACGGTCCGGTAATTTCTGTAATACGAGGGGGGCGTCTGTCCAAACTTCCTAGTTTCTTATCTAACTTATCGCTTTCATTTGCGTACTTTACGCATTCGAAAAAAAATTGCCCAAAATTCTCATCTTCATGCCTGTGGCAGCATTCCGGTAAGTGGGATTGGTGTACCTTAATTGTGCTGGAGACTGCATGCGCAACTTTTAGCCAAAGTCTTTGAAATAACGCCTCTATAAGTCTTTCGAGATATGCCGCTATTGAACATTTTCTGTGTTGATCGACTTCATAAAGTAATGTTTGCTTTTATTTATTGATGTGAAACCACCTCTCCATGAAATAGTGGTTAGCTCCTTGCATTAAAATATTTCGGAAATGCGACCTAGACACCCTGATTGCGTAATCTCCTCCTTCATTCAAGGCTTCTCTTGGCGAGTCTGTCTGCCAAGTCATAGCCCTTTATTCCAATATGCAATACACTAGGCTATTGCGCCATTTTTTGGAAGGTGATCTCGCATTTTCGATCACCTGCAATCCGTACATACCATAGAGTGCCGTCTCCCAGAATTGTCGCAGATAAATTTAACTGCTTCAAAAACAGCCACTAATTCAGATGTCGTTGATAAAGACTTGTGAGATATTATGCACATTCTATTATTTTCAAGTTCTAGTACAAAGTCTTAACTCCACTGTTCTTTCTTTTTCTTTTCTTTTTTTTTTCTTCTTTTTTTTTGTAGAACCACAAAGCTTGCTGAGCGCTATAAAAAAACTAGTTCGGGAACTCAAAAGAGCACCTGCGGGAAAGATCATTACGTCATGAAGAAGTGCGCGCGAGAACGCTTTGCCTACCGAACGTATTTTATAAACTGTCAAACTAGCAATTTTACTTCTAATGAAGTAAGATTGTGTTATGCAGGTCTTAGTGTTTGATTGTTTTAATTTGAGGCAAAGCTTCGGATCAGGAAAGGAGAAGCCATTTTTACACACAAAGAACGAATGCAACTTTATGACAAGCGGAGGAAGAAGAACATAAACAAGCAAACGGAACGAAAACAAACGGAGTGAAGCTAGAAATGCATTAATACTACGGCGAGTGGCGATGTATTTACTGAAGGCAGTTCCGCGGACCGTTCAAAGAAAATACGAGTCACCGGCACTTACGAAGACTGAGTCGATGGTCGGCGAATTCATTGCTGGCGCGTGGTCCCGTTGGCGGCGAAGGTGCTCGTGGAGCGGACAAGGAGGCGAGTCGGCGCAGAGGTTGTGGGAGGAGGCGGCCTTGGCGAGGCAGGCTGGCGACCTTCCTGCCCAAGTACCGAGCTTGGAGTCTGGCGGTAGACACCCGGGCTCGTCCCGTGGCTGGCAACCGGCAGCAGGATTCCACTCGGCAACCAGGACGGCGAAATCTGCTCTCCACGGAGGTTCAGCCGCCCGGACCAGCTGCTCGGACGAAGGGAACGGGCCCGCCTCCAGTATCGCCCGGTTCCGAAGACGTCTGGAGGCAGACGCTGTCGGGCCCTTTGTGCTCGGGTCCGAAACCCGACGGCACAGACCCCTGACACCAGCGTCTCTTCCCAGCTGTCCGAGTCAGACTCACCCACGGCCTTCCATCTCGTCGTCTTCCTCTTCTCTTCCTCTGCCGTGCCCTCTTCCCATTGGTCATTGCCCCACGTGTCATGCCCCGCCGACGTCGTCTTTTTTCGATGTGCCGCACGTGTCCGTTGGGTGGTGCTTTTATCGCGACACGCCACCGCGTTTGGAACCCGTGCGAGGCCAACACCACCATACAGCACTGAGTACACCGCGCTCGCACTGTTCGCGCACTCACTCATCACAGATTGCTATACCAATCTTACTATAGCTATCTTACTCGTTCTGAAGCTTTCGTATGCCAGCAGAAAACCAGCGCGTGCTTCCGTAAAGTTTCCGCAACACATGGAATCAACCTTTTTCATGAGGGTAGTCTGCGCATGCGTGGCGGCGGTGACGAGACACGCGCTATATTTTTTGGGGGGTCACGGCGTGACGACAGTAATGAATTGAGGGTCACCTGGCAAGGCAGGTTTGAAAGTTTTCCCGAAAAATGACAGGCCTCTGAGATTGTCTACCGGCACGCGGTGGACAACATCGGAGGCCACGGACCCCTTTGTTATGATTTCAGCGTTCTCCACTGGAGCCGCTGTTCGAACATGAAAAAGTCCATCACAGCGTGAACGTACGTTCACGCAGTGATATGCTATTAGCATGACAACGGTCTGAAAGTTTTGTTTTTATTCTTCATGAGCTGTCACGGCTGCAATAAAATGTCGTTAATGCTAGTAAGCTCACTGAACACCATTATTTTGTTATCATCTCAGCCAATGATATTTTACTTACCCAATGCAGACGCACGAGTCAGCTGATCCAATCCAGCTTTGCTGACAGGGTATGGCGCAACATTTTTCACCTATGCAGAATGGTAAATAACGAGTTTGTATAGTAATCTACGTTCTTTTTCTGAAATTTATCACTACGACCAAAGGGCCACCGCAATGAGACATTCGAGAATAACATTAGGCACACCACAGACAGTAAATCAACTACAAGTTCGGTGCAATGTGCTGTGCGTTAATGGGGATTTCTTTTCTTCTACACGTGTTTTCTCTACGTTTTAGAAGCTACGGCGTTCCTGAGCTTAGCGCAACCTGGCGGGCTCTGTCCCTACATGGAGCAGCCACATTTCCGTTCATAAGCTAGGGGGCGTGTCGATAGTGTACTATCTGTGCACAGAATGAGTAGAAAGTCACGCAGTACGCTGCCAGTTTACAACGAGCTGCAACAACATCTAGGTACTTACCGTGCGCACAGACGTCGAACTCGAGACGTTGACAATATTGCCTGCGAGGAATGCGTGGTTAGATATATGACATAGCTATCACACAAGATAATGCTCACAACCTCAGTATCATTATTTATCTATTAATACAAAAGCCTTGTATGTCTCATGAAACGAGACAATTGACCATTGGCGGTGTCGGCATCAACAGGAGAGTTGCAAAAAAAAATCTTGATCACGTAATCACGCGTCATGCGACGTTACCAAGGCGTGAAATATCGTCAAGTGATGTGCCGTCATTACGGTGTCATTGGGATTCCAGTGTGACGTCACATAACGCAATGTCACATGACGGCGTCATCACGTGACATAGCAGCTTCGTCAGAAGTTCCGGAGACAGCTGGAAACTAGGTAAGGTGCCTGAAGCTCGCAATGCCTACGATCCTCGAGTCATAGCAAAGGAAAAAAAAGCACCTTAGGCTCAAATAGCTTGCGAAAGGGATTAGTACATAGACTGTGAAGGAAACAAGGGAACATGAAGACTGGCCGAGTTGGTTCGTCGTACTTGGACTGGTATAGCGCATTACGGAAAAAGTAGACTTTTGAAGACTTTTAAAGAATGTTTCAAGCCGCTTGTACTGACTCACGAGATGCCAATTGACAACAGCTACCACTTTTTAGATTTGAACGTGATTTTTACACCTGGCTATGTGTGCTGGCTATATGAACCTAGAAGTGGAAAGCCCCCTTTTACTCTTCCCATTCTAGGTTAGTTAAGCGAAGCATTACTAATATTTGTTTCATCAACTCCCTTAGGTAATCATGTCATCATGTCATGCAGCGCAGCTTTGCAGCTCAAGCTGAACGGCTTTTGCGTGCTGAGTACCCAGCTCTCCTACTGTCATCTATAGCTGAGAAGCTATTAAAACAAATGAAGACTTCAATTCTGAGGCCATAGTTTTACCCTACGTGCATGAAATTTCCCACCGACTAAAAAAGATAGGCGAGAAAGGCAGCGTGAAAGTGGTTTTTCCGGAGCCGGATAGGTTTCATTTTTTTTATATTTCATAAT
>JALIZH010022628.1:0-78072 GCA_030522465.1 Rhipicephalus appendiculatus
GGGTGAACTGCGGCGGCGGGCCACGCGCACGCGACCGGTTGATAGAACTCATACACGTGTGCGCTCCAGCGAATGTGCCGATTAAAGTGTAAAAGTGACAGCCGATATTGATGCCCTATACAATCGGTCCTGTGGGCAAGATTGCCCTTTGTACCAGTAAGAAAAAAAAAAAAGAGAAGAAATTGCCTATTTTGTAAGGCGTATAGACGCGCAAGAAAGAAAAAAAGATCAACTTCACGATCGAGGAGAGTCCGCGTTTATATGTAATAATTTTTTTTTCTTTCACGTATTCAACGCTTCACCCCAAGTGCGACAAAAATACTGCGACAGAAATCAATGCGCTCGGCGGCACAGCTGCTAGCAACTGGGTAAAAACAATTATTTGAAAGTATTTCACAACGCACACATGCCGACGCACATACTAAGGTTGCCTCGTAGATGGCACTGGGAACTGATGCTAAAGTGGTACTTCAGGAAAAGAAAATACAAGAATAAAGCTCGCATTCACGCGTGTGATTAGCAAAATTATGATGCTCGGAAAAATTGCGCACATGTACATTTACGTTCGACTACGATAATTGAAATCGCTGGACGTTGGAGCACATCCTAAGCAAAATGTTGCAGTATTTATTTATTTATTTATTTATTTATTTATTTACAGGTACTGCAATCGCCATTCGCAGATCTTAGCAGGGTGGTACGTGAAGATGTCTTGAACAAATGAAAAGCACATGGATATACGGTATAATACATAGAGGCTATACAATGCGCAGGGCAGACACAAACTTCAACGGGCAAGAAAGATACAATAAAAAAATAGAAGATTACAATTATACAAGCATGTACAGTAGTAGTACGCAATACAATTCAACTGGTAAGTGCACCTTGTAATTCCAATGAACACAAGGCCAATGAGGGTGCCGACACAATTGCATTAGTTAAGTTTATTCCACTCGACTATATATGGTGCGAGGAAAGAATGAATACTTAAAGCAATTATTGCGTGCATAGCCTCACCCGTAGGTTACCCTCGTGAATTCTCTGAATATAGCCTAAGTCGCCTGAACCAACATGGTGAACATCGACCTCTGAAAAGGCGCAGGCGAAAGAAAGAGCGACCGAGCAAGAACTGAACGCGTACACTGCGCTGCAAGCGTGTTTTTCGAAGCGCAACACATCCACAACAAGAACGGCAACGAAACCAAGCGTGGATGCTTCCTTGTTCCTTGAAGAATGGAAAAGGGTGAGAGAATAGAGACAAATTCTCACACAATGAGTCAAGACTGTAAGTTAAAGGGACACTAAAGGGCAAAACAATTTTCCGCGTATTAGTTAAGTACAATTTCACAATCCCGAAAACCCCACCGCTCTTACCGCGACACGACGTTTGGTAAGCGAGAAAACACGTGAAAAGAAAACGCGGGTGGAGACGCCACCTTGATGAGATTCCCGCACCAAACACTGTGACGTCATAGATTTTGAAGGCGTCTACTGAGCCCTACGTAGCTTCTAATCGATAAAAATCAGGTGCATTGTCATCTGTGGGTGCCATAGACCTAGCGTACGAAGTTTCAGAAAATTTCATCGAGCCAATGTCGCGAAAATACGAAAAATACATTGGGAATTTCTGACGTCACGCGCGCAGATATCGGCGCCAAATTTAAAAATAAAACTTCAACCTTGATTTTCTCCGCTAACATTGAAGTTATGATAGTGAAACATATGGCATTAGAGTTCTCAGGGTGCAGTTTGAGTCAAGACTGTAAGTTACTGCAGTTTGTCAATCTAAACCAAGTCATTGTTTCGCTTTAGTGTCCCTTTAACCCTTTGTGAGGCAGCGGGACACATACGTCCCACTTTTCCGTCTACCGAAAAAATTTTCTCCCACATAACCCGTTGCAATTAGCGCAACAATAAGTCACTCATATATTACCTAAGTCTTCGTAATCTCGAAGAAAATTATTTTACCACGCTTTCGAAGGGCGGATGTAGTGTTACAATAGCATTGAATTTCAGTCAATTTTTTTTATGATAGCTTCTGAATTTTCCTCTTATTTAGATAGATAGAACCTGCCAATTAAAATGCCCGATAATTTCCTCTTTTTCTAGTTTTTGAGAGAGGTGATCTTAGCTTCCAGTCATCACGTGTTTTTGTAAATTTGCGTAATAACTTGACCGATAAATGCATCGGAACAGTCCCCTGCGAAATTATCCCGCTAATCCCTCAGCGCAATTGCGGATATTGATGCGTGGAAATATTTTTCTTGATATCATATACCTCTTGAAATGTAGGCACATGTTCAGTGATGACATCTGTACTCGATAATTTCGACGGCAAAAGCAACGACAGCCAAATGGACAAAGAAAGTGGTTGATGCATGCGGTGAAGTAAGCTTTACAGGAATATACGACAGCGCTTTGAAGGCTCAAGAGACGCAACTGCAGGCGGTGTTCTCCTGCTGAAATGAGGTCCGCACAACGTTCATTTTCACAACTTGAGAAGTAATACATAGTGACACTTGCTTCGGCCGTTTCATCCCAAAATACTCGTTGATGCAATCGCGAGATGGTGCCTTCATGAGGCAGTGGGACAGTGTTTTCCCACTTTTCGAAACGACTCTCATGAGTCAGTGGGACATATATGTACCACTTTTTTTCAGTAAACTACTGGCTTGATTTTCATGAAATTTGTTTCATAATATTTCTTTCTAGTTTATATCAATATACGACAGCCAGTTTTTATACTACCGTCTCAAAAATATAGCATGACCTACAAAGGGTTAAGGTAATGAAAGAAACGTGAGAGCGGCAACACGAGACGCCGTGGAGGGTGAGATTATGAAAGAAATTGAAAATGAAGATGATCCCGTGAACGAGAGGTTGCTCAAGCAGACCCGCCTCGATGCTCTAGTGGTTATGGAACTCGACTGCTGACCCTATAAGGTCGCAGGATAGAATTCCCGGCAGCGCAGGCTACATTTTAGGTGGAGGCGACATGTTACAAGCCCGTGTGCATAGATTTAGGCAAACGTTAATGAACCCCAGGAGGTCAAACTTTCCGGAGCCCTCCACTACGGCGTCTCTCTCAATCATAATCGTGGTTTTGGGATGTGAAACCCCCAACAATTATTATTGTTATTAGGCTTCCATTCCATTCCATCTAAGCAGGTTAACACGCGGACACCAAAATAATGCGGCATATCAATTCGAACTATACAGCACTGTGAGCTTATGTTCTTTGAACGTGCCCGAAGAAAGTGATTAAGCAAGCGCACTCGACGTGGAGCGAATGAGCCCGCGCCAACAACAGTCTTTGAATGCTAACACCGAGCCGTCTCAGCGATGTGACAACTAAGGGAGCGCGATGCATGTCTACCTACCCGCGGTTACCGCAGCGCCTTAACGCAATAGAGGCGCCCCTACAGGTCCCACACCTCTCCCATCTTTTTCGCGCCAGTCGTCATCTCTTTGCACACAACTCACGCTCGCGCAACGACCCCTGCGTTTGCAATGGGGATTAAGCGCGCTCGGAAGCAGGAGCAGTAGAAGCAGCATCAGCAGCAGCAGTCCGTTGTGTGCAAATATTGGGTCGGCCTCTCCACAATGGGCCGGCGAGCGTGAATGGCCCGTGTGTACACACGAGGGTGGGCGCATGGGCATTACAGCAGATGTTCACACTGTCGCTATACCCCTTCCCCTTTTCCTCTCTTCCTTGTTCGCGGTCAATCGGAACTCGCGTGCTTGTCCGCGCTTATGTGTGTACACGCGGTAATCCCAAAGATGTGACCTGCGACGGAAAGAAGCAACAGAGCAAGCTGCGCAAACGGGAAGTCGCCTGAATCGAGGGGGGGGCCACGCGTGAGCGTATAAACATCGATTCTCGTAGGAGGCGAATGCGGCGGGATTTCGAAAGCGCTTCCGCGGTAGGCGCACGCGCAGCTGTAACACCTAGGGCTTTTTTGTATAACATCCACACGAAGGAGTAACTCGGCTACGGAAGGACACACCCGACGCCACGTTATCGGACGTAGCGGAAAGAACAAAGAAAGAAAACGGTTGAAATCCATCTTAAGATAATGATATCTGAAGTTATTCGCGCCAAAACCACGGTATGATTATCAGACACGCCGTAGTGTAGGGCTCCGGAAATTTTCGACTTCCTGGGGTTCCTTAATGTGCCCTGACATAGCGGAGTACACGGGCCTCTACCATTTCGCCTCCACCGAAACGCGACCGCCGCGGCCGCGATCGAACCTGCGACCTTCGGGTTAGCAGCCATATTTAGAACGAATTCGCAATAACGCGAATGCGTTGCTCGTCGGCAGTGACGCAGTGCGTATACGGTATGCACAGCACAGTCTCATAAAACACGATAAGAGACAAAATTTAGTAGTAAATCAGCGGTAATAACCATACAGTGTCGTATGTCCAGGCCCTCTTTGTCAGTGCACTCGATAGATATGACGCGCATTGATATGTACACTCGTTACCTGGGTGTGGTTCTATATGCCTTTTCACAGACGGCACCCTGGGCGCCGCCATAATCCTCTCTGGGCTGCGCTAAATAGGCGTGACCCCCCCCAAAAATGCACTGCCGAGCCTGTGACGTCATCCATTCTACTGCCGCGCGCAGCCCAGCATGGCCGGCGTTCTTTCTCTCGTGTGAAAAGGTCTATAGCAGGTAGGATATAAGGGAGCGCTAGAGGTGGATGACGAGAATACGACCTGGTGAAGTAAATAAGCTCGCCCCGCGCGAATGCGGACCACGGTCAAGAAGACCATTCTTTGGAAGGTTTCATGGCACACTTTATTTGATCCTCCCAGTCAGATTCCGATTTGACCACCAGAGATTCCAGCCAGCGTTTGAAGAAGTGCATGCTCCTCGCACATGTTCTTTTTTGAAAAGAATATATATTTTGAAACGTATAGCACCCCGTTATGACACTAAAAAAGTTGTTTCTTCTTTTTGTGGGTTTTCCGGTCACACAATTTCATGCAGTTGCCCGCTAACGGCTATCTGCCCTTTATGAACTTTTCAGTCCTACTTTCGCCTTGCGGCACTGTTGTTTTTGGCTTCAACGTGGCGTGCCGCAACGCGCCTGTCACGCGACGGTGACTCGTCGCCGGCGGACGACGTCCTATAGGTGTCCTTGCACCGTTTTGTACGCGCAAGGGCGACGCGTTGCCGGGCGGCCGCGGTGACGCGCGTCGCGGGAGTGCGGTTGCGCACGACATGTATTATATATCGCGGCAAAGTGTCTCCGAGGTCGCCGCTGGTCTGATCACGAATGACGTGAGGTTGTCGCACGCGCGCCTTGGCGAGTATAGCGCTCCTTCGTGGATGGATCAATGTCGTGTAACCTTCAGCTCTCGAGGCCACGTTACGAGAATCCAAAGGCGCTGGCTACATCGGCTCTTTCGTCCGCCATAGCTATAGGCGATGGTCACCGAAACAGTTCTCACACGTAGGTGACCCTCCACTTTAGCAAACGTTGAACTGAATAATTGGTGGGGCTTAACGTCCCAAAACCACGACATGATTATGAGAGACGCCGAAGTGGAGGGCTCCGGAAATTTCGACCACCTGGGGTTCTTTAACGTGCACCCATGTCTAAGTACACGGGCCTCGAGCATTTTCGCCTCCATCAAAAATGGAGCCGCCGCAGCCGGGATTCGATGCCGCGATCTGCTGGTTAAACGTTGAACTGTGTAAGGCTCCTCTTAGGCGTACCTTGCCACTTTATTTGAATGAAACCGGAGCACTCCACTCTCTCTCTCTCTCTCTCTCATGCCTGTGTGTACGGTTACGTGATCATTCTTCCGCTATCAGGCTCATTCTTTAGCCGACTCCTGCATCTCCGAAGCTAATGACTGACCTTATGAACATTCAGGACTAAGTGCTCTCGTCTTTCTCTCTGTCACTCTTTCTCCATCTTTAAAACTCCCCCACCCCCTTCCCAAGTGTAGGGTAGCACTCCGGTCCCTCTAGACTGGTTGTTAACATTCCTGCCTTTCCTTTCTCTGCTGTTCCTTCCTTCCTTCAGGATTGAGCTGTATATGCGCAACACTCCCGCATCGAAATCAAAATGCGCGCATCTCTATAAGCGACTATCTCTGTGGCGTGATGGTCGTTTCTATTTTCCTCCACCTCATTTGCATCAATTACACACTTGTGGCGAGTTTTTTGTCCCGCGCGGATTACATCCTACCGCTACCGACTGAACGCATGCGAAAGTGCGAAAGCCATAACGACCCCTTTTGTCTTAGTTTTACTTGAGCGGCATTGGAGCAGCGCGCTCGATCAACCCTGACGAATACTTCGCCGTCCGGTACTCGGTGCACCGTCGCAGCAGTTCGTCCGCTGCGCGAGGGGGTGCTGTCGTCGGCCCGCGTTCCGGGGTTCCCCCCATTGTCTTCGGCTTGGCCGCGGTGGTCTTGCAGTAAGAACTCGGCAGTGCCGAAAAACTTTTTCCCTCTGTGTCGTCGTGACCCGCTCTCCTCGCATCGTTTCTTGTCGTCCGTGGCACAATGACTGTCTGCCGCGTCCTTAGCTAGCTGTTCAGCTTAGCGCTAAGAACAGGCGAAACGTCGCCGGCGAAAAGGGAAAGTTTTTGCGTGTGTCCCGGAACCATTCCAGCGACTCAACAGGAACGACCGCGGTGGATCGGCCGTGAGTTGAGCACCGTACACCTTCAATGGAGCGTGTCTGTATGCGGCAAGGGCGCCTTTGTTGTGGGCCGGACAAGGAGGTGCGCTTTTCAAGTCTCCCCCGCATCTTGTTCGGTGCCCGTATACGTCTTTGCCCCGTAGGATGCTGAGACTTCCACGGACGGGCGCTCGCTATTCTTGCAACGGCGTCGTCACGGACTCCCGGCGTGAGGACCCGAAAGCTGAGCCCCCCGACCCTTCGACGTCGTTGTTCGCTGCGTCGTCCTCCGCCCCCGACTTCTTTTGCTCTTTCATCCGGCTGCCTCCACCGACGACGGCATTCGACGTCGCAGCTTCCTGAGCGTTTTCGTGCACTGTGTGCCTGAAAGGGTTGCCCCAGCAGGCGGATGCTCGTGCCAGACAGTTCTTTCGTTCCTGGCATTCCGTGCATCCGCAGACTATGGTCGGTTCTCGTTAGCGCTCGCTCGCCTTTCGCCGGATGTCTGGAAGTTCGTATATGGTCTGGATAAAAGCTCTGCGTTTTTTGTTGTTGTTGTTGTTTTTTTTTTTCGTATTTCCTTTTCGTGCACTCCTTGGTTTGCTTATTTGGCATTTCGCTTGCGGAAGTTTGCGTTACTGTTAGTTCTCGTGTCGCTGGAGCTAAACCTTCACTTGAAACCTTTTTTTTTATTTTCGTCTTTGAATAATTCTCTTTCCGATAGTGGCGTTGTCCCGCCGTCCTCGTTAGGGTACACCGTATGCACCTTGTCAACGAAGACTACCTGCGCGCCGCCATCATCGTCTCTGGGCTGTTGTTAACATGCGTGATCCCCCAAATATGCACTGCCGAGGCTGTGACGTCAGCTTTTGTACTCCCGTGCAACAGCCCAGAAAGGGCGTAATCTTTCTCTCCGTTAAAAAGGTCCTTTGGAGTTTGGAAGTGAGTTATGGAGGTATAAGTAACGACTTGGAGGTGAGCAAAATGGTGTGCAGTCGTCCTCGCGTTTTCTTGAAAAGAACGAAGCAGCGAGCGGACCTTGCCGCCGGAGCGTTCTCTGCTCGCCGCGACTGCGCCAGTGACGAGGCGCCATATTTGCACATGACGATGGTGATGCGCGGTGATGATGACACCACATTAGCATTTAAAGTCTTAGTTAAGTAGTGCGCGTACCGCTAGAGCATAAAGAACGTTTTCTGTAGCAAGAAACATAACCGCGCCATAGCAAGCTATGACGCGGTTATGTTTACATTAAGATTTATTGCCGGTTTGCGTTCGACCAAGGAAACAGGAGGCGCGTCATCAAGAACTCCGATGAACAGGTCTCTCCCCCAGGCCGCTTCATCAAGAACTCCATTCTGCGTCGAATCAACGCTGCGCTCTTCGTTTCCTGACTCCACTTCCTGACTTCAAGTACAGGCTTATTTCACGCTGTCGCACGTATAGCTCTTCCTCTTCGACCAACAGCAATTGCCGTCTCCGTAATCGATGCGCACCTACGACTTGTATCAGACACGCAACATACGTATAACCACGCGTGCCCGTACCGTTCCTTTTTATAACTCGCCATCGCAGGACCGACGTGACCCGGCCGAGCCAGGCGATCGACCGAAGAACATCCGGTGGGCAGCGGCAATGTCGCCGGATGACGCGAACGGTGTAGGGCTGCCGTATAACAAAGCGCGCTCGGGAAGGCTATAGCTGGACGACGACCGGTGCCGGTCGTTCCCCAAATGGGATCGGTCACGCTTACCCGCCCGTGTGCGTGATGAGCTGCCGGAGGAGCCGGCCATATAACAGCGCACTGGTGCGCAAAGCACGGCATCCTGCTGCAGTGCTGCTATATGCGTATATACGTCCGAGTATAGCGCGCTCTATCACGCTATACGCGGAAATAATACCGCGATAAGGCACGAAAACAACGGAATGGAGACATGAGTTATGCCTACCGCTTCGCGCTCGGGCACACGCGGACAGGTGCGTGCACAGCAATGCACTAAAGGTAATGGGGCAGTATAGTCAAGAGACGTATATGCGCATAGCTAGTAATGTGCTAGTTCAGAGAGACAGACGACGAGGAAAGAGCTGCGAACGGCACGCAAGGAACATAGACCTTTCGCAGAAACTCGCCTTAGGCACAACGTTAACTGGGCATGGGCACTCAACAACAGAACCCAAGCACAAGGCTATATAAACGCGAATGATTTCAAAGTTGTCTGTCCAGCTATCGTTAGCCAAGCGATTTGCTTATTTATTTGATTAGCTTATTAGCCAAATATAAAAAGGCAGTGATAAATTGTAGTCGTGACGGTAAAGTACAGATGAACGAGTGCCGTGTAATTTTAGTTATTTTTTCTCAAGCTATGGGACAGCCCGCTGGAAGTAAACGATTCGCACGGCTCCTTTTCACAAGCACATAAATACGAACGTCCTTCACGTTAATAGCGCGAGAAGGCAATTTCCACAAATTTAAGATAAAGCGATCCGCGAACGTCAAGCTTCCAAGGTATACCATCAAACGTTAGGGGAATCAGCCGCTTCCGCCACAAACCAGTCTCGTCAACGTATATATGATCGGCCTATCAAATAATACGGGCCGCTCCACCACGGAATCGCGGGAAAATAAAGGGGTTCCAAGCACGTACTTCGTGCATACGGAGGCCGGTCTCAGCAGTTATCCCCCGGAGGCGCTCATCGCATGTGTACGTATACATATGCGGCACGAACTGCCGAAACGGTGCGGTCGCGGGCAACGCGCAGCGATGGCCGGCTGCCGTTCCACGCCACGGCGTGCACTCCGATTGAACTCATCATTCGGCGCTTCTTCCGGGTTTGCGGTACTCCCGACCTCCTCGGAAATATTATTGGCGGGTAATAACAGTATCGCACGCAGTGCTCACGTGTCATTTCCGTTTTCTGAACGACCTCTAAGTGCAAGCTAGAGGAAGCAGCACCATGAAAAAAAAAAACAAAAAAGGAAAGAAAAGAAAAAAAAACGAAAAATTGAAAAATAACTTGGTCGTTTTGAAACTATAACCCCCATATTTGTTTTTTTTGTTGCGGTTTCTCGATTCTTTCTCCTTGCGTACCAAGATATCTGGTTATTGCTAAAGAACGGGCAGCTTCAACATGCGCGCGCGCGTGCGTGCGTGCGTGCGTGCGTGCGTGCGTGCGTGCGTGCGTGCGTGCGTGCGCGTGCGCGTGTGAAGACACTTCAGCCATAAGCCTTATGAAAACTGTGGTAACTGTATAGTCCTGCTGACTTCTACTGGTGCCGCATTCAGTACCAATTATCAATATCAACACGACACAAAATCGCCAAACAATTCAGGACCCGCTACATTACGAACGTGTGATCGTTACCGCAAGCGTTCCTCTCTATATATATATATATATATATATATATATATATATATATATATATATATATATATATATATATATATATATATATATCTGTATCAAAAAGCAGCACCAATACCTTTTTTCTCGGGCAAGTTGTATAGTTGCTTAATCACGCCATTTCTAGAGCAAAACTAGAAAAGAAAGACTAATACGCAGGCAGGAATAGGAATAGTTTCTTTCCACTCCTATCTGCCTCACATAGTCCTTATTTTCGAGTTCCGCGCTAGAAATCGCGTCATTCAACAAGCAGCACCTCATCGAACATTGAACCAAAATCGACGAAACTGCGCGGCTGCGCTCCAATGTATCGCTCGCTCTCAACTCGCGCAGAAACGGCTTCTTGACGCGTGACCCCTTGGGTCATAAACGGAGCGTGCTTCGCCTCCATCGGCGAGCACAACATCGCACGAGACGAGGATCGCGTGCCAAGACAAACCCCTGAGCGTGGGCGCATCCATACGTCAGATGCGAAACAGAGTACACGCAAAAAAAAACGAACGAGCGAAAAGACACATCGCGCGCACACGCAACTACAACATCGCCCTCGTTGAGGCGTAAACAAAATCGACCCCAACTTCGGGTCGCGGGGCCCGCGAAAACGCTGTAGGGGAGGAGGCTCTCTCGACGATCGCGAAGATTACACACAGCCCGCGAAGAGAAACTCGGCTACGCCCGCTTTTTTCCAGGCAGTTCATTCTTTGCGCGACCCTGCGGCCTCTCATCTCGTAGCGAACACGTAACCCACCACCTCCTTTCTGTACCCATTTGTCTTTTCCAACATCGCTTGTCACACACGCGTATACGTGCGCACTCGCACAAACAGAGAGCCGCGGGAGTGCTGATCCCGTAGGTCACTGTGTTAGTGGCGGCGCTTCGAGGAGGGATTCACGTGCGCGCCCGCAGCGGTAAACGGGAAAGCCGCAACACCTTCGCGGTCGCCGAACGCGGCCAACGACGACAACGGTGAAACTGTGCGACCCGGTTCCGCGCGCCGAGGCCGCCGCCGGGCGCTTTCTTTTCCTCTCGCCTAGCACACCGGTGCAGGAAAAGCGATGATGCCGTCGTCGTGGTGGTGGTGGTGGCCATTTGCAGCAGCGTCCCCCCGTATGCTCCCTTTCGATGTCGCAGAGGAGGAGGTGGTGTACCCCGGCGGGGCGAGCGAACGTATACGGGACGAGACCCGGCTCCAAGAGCACGACCGTGACCCTGTACCCTCGGCACGTACGACGACGCGCCTGTAGGGCCGACTGCGCGCGTAACGTTCGACTTTTGATGTCACCGGCTATAAAACCGCACCCCCGATGGCGTACACACAGAACCAGACCGAGACAAATGCAGCGCCGTTTGTACCCGTTGTCCCGGGGACAGTAACTTGCCCCGAGCGCGGTTCAACGTTTGTACGTCTTCGGAAAAGACGGCACAACATTTTATTTGTGTGTAGCGAAGCCTTTGGAACTGTGTAATGGGTCGTCCTCTTCGGCTCTTTTTCTGAAAGATCCGACTCGACTGTCGCCACAGCGTACTGTAGCCGAGTGTCGTCAAGTAAACGCCTTTATACGCGCGCAATAATTCATGGGTTTATTATCAGCGCCTTAAAGGTCCACCTGGGATACAAATCCAACGTAAAGGTGGGAGCCGACGGGCTGGAAAGCTGGAAACAATGAAAACGTCGGCCAGTCTGACTGAGGCACTTCGTCTCAATCAACCTGTTCGCATCCCGTATACAGCATGCAATGCGTTGCGGGACAAAGCGCGAGGTAGTGGGTTCGATTCCCTGGCCGCGGCGGCTACATCTCCATCGGTGACGAAATGCAAGAACATTTGTATACTTTCTGATTTAGACGCGCGTTAAATAAACCTCGGTGTTGGTTAAAATTACTGCGGAGTCAGCCCACTACGTAGTGCCTTAATCACATCTTGGTACACTCGTCAGATTTTAATTACAACTTAATTATCGCCTCAAGATCTGCAGCCGATACAAGAACGGTAATATCAGCTTGTGCAGCGGATGCAAGAAAGAATAATAATAAATATTGCGCGTTTTTGTGTGCGTTGATTTACATCAACACTTTCCTCATCCGCGCGGCAGCAGCCGAACGAGGGCGCGCTATTCAAGATGGCCGAAGAAACGTGCGTCGAAATACAGGGAGCCGGCGAATGGGAACCTCTTAACGCTATAGTGTTTCCCACGGATGCCGCGGCTTCGAGTCTCCAAACCTCTCTCTCTTTCTCTCTACGTAAGCACACAACAAGAGCGCGAATTGATGCGCGGACCACTGAAATGCACCCGCAAAATAACACCCAACGCTATCGCGCGAGCACGTATTCCGCGTACGTATATAAACGGACGAACGACAGGTGTGGTCGAAACAAATTGCGCCGTGCACGAGATGAAACGTTTAACGTGCGCTCTCTCTCTCTCTCCGCTCACACACGTGCACACGCACGAATTACCACGCTACTGCAGGGCGCCGGACGAGCAACAACCACCAGCAGCAGCAGCAGCAGGCCCGGAATTAACCGGCGTGAAAGGATGGCGTACACGCGGACTCGTGACAGCAGCAGCGCCTCGTTTTCCTCGTTTTGCCCGCTCGACTTGGCAACGCGTTGTTTCGGCCCTCCGTTCGCGCTTGGCAATGGGCCGCCGTCGATGCCAGATCACGTCGTCCCGAGACTGCGGCGCCCAACGAGCCGAGCTATTCCGAGAGCTGCAGACCGCCTGGTGCACGGAGAGCATCGACACCATACCACGAAGACAATGGGGAACTCTATTTTCTTATTGTTTGTTGGCCATTCTTCCTCGTGCGCGGATACATCGGTTCCCAGGCCTGCAGGGAGTCGATGGGCTGTTTCAATTTGCGCGTTTCGCGGACACAGGCCGGGCCCCTCATTTCTGGGTCGCACGCGAAGACAATGAGCGCACAAAAAAGAAAGAGATGCACGTGACAAGACGATTGGCTGAACAGATGAAACAAGGAGCGTAGATGGGGGAGGGGGGGGTAAGAAAAGTGAGACGTATCGAAAGTAATATTTTTCTGTCTTCACCTCGGTGAAGCGCAACGACCGGCATAGTTCAAGCGCTCAAGGACGAAATAATAGCTAGCGTGCAGAAACATTCCCCGCATATACCGCTAACCAACAGCCAGTCAACCAATAACCACGCGACGCGCGCGGACTCGCACCTTTGCTCGAACCGAGTAGTTACCGAACGGAAAGACACAAACGTACAGTATATAGCTGGTCGATGGCTTAAAAACATGATTTCAGGGCGCTGAAAGGACGAGCAAGACAAAAACACACTTTTCCAATTCTTTTACAATAGGCATTATTATAGAATGGTTCAAAACGCAACAACGTGTGAGGACAGCCGCAGCCGAATCCAAGAAATCAAGCCGGAACTCACGCAGCAGTACGCCCCGATGTCAGATTTACGCTGAACGTAAAATGCTCCTAGCGCAGAGAAACGTCGACTGCATTGATCATGCTCGAGACTATAGAGCTCATCATTTGACAACTTTGTAGAAAAGGCCGACGCCGACCGTTAAAAAGCTCTTCGGGCCAGCGAGCTTCAAATAAAGGTACATTGTCCTGTAAAGACCCTGAACTCCTTGTGAGCACAACATTAGATCCAAACTTCTGACTGGCATTGGCTGCGTTATCTGTTGCGAAACTTGAGGTGACAAGAAAGAACATTCTGTCGCCAACCACTGTTGCCCCTGTGTTACTTTTATCACGTCGGGGTGAATTTCAAAAGAGTTCTTCTCTATAAACATTATTCTACGATTCACTAGCTTTTTTTTTTTTATCGCTCATTCAGATGAGTCCATAGTTATGAACTTCGCTACGCCTCTCTAAATGACACGACCACGCACGGATCTCGGAAGTTAAGCACTTAGCGGCATCGTTACACACGACGCGTTTCACGGCCGCTGGAGCTATAATGAATGGCATTCTCAATGCGCCAAACACGCTACGAACACAAAGGGATTGCGCGTAGGCGCCATTCGTACGCGGCTGACTTCCAAAACTCATCGTCGTCCTTATGCCACGCCCACACGTGGCAGCCATGAATAATAATTACACGCGCGTAACGTCTTACAAAGCATATATACACGACTCGTCGTAACGTCCACCCTGTCGCCGTGCGAGAGAAGTCTTAACAGAAATCAGGACGCGAGAGAGAGAGGGAAAGATTAAAGAGAACGGCGCGCATCGACTTTCAAGCCGCGCCTTTATCGCCAGAGGTGTTGAAAGCGCTCTCGTATATTGCGCCTTTCGCCGACACGGTAGAACGCGTCAGCGCCTCCTAGTATATACACTGCACATAGAGAGATATAGACCCCACCGACACAGCTCCGCGCCCTCTCGAGCGCATGGTGATGTGTGTGAGTGTACATATATACACAGGATAAATAAGCATAGCCCGCACACACGGTACACAGGACTCGAAACGCACCAAGTGCGAAGCAATTAGAGCGGCGAAGCGGGTGGGGGGCCCCCCTCCTTTTTTTTCCTCGGGGCCCTGCCTTTTTCGTTAATCATTGGTTCACGCTCGCAGTTTGACTCGCTACGCACACTTGGAAGGTACAGGAACGTCGTTTTCCTGCGCGAAGAAAACTCTTTTCTCTCGAAGAGGAGGAGGAGGAGAAAGAAGAGTGACTGAGGGAGTTGGCACTACAGCACCTGTTTTACCGCAGAGCAGTCGAGCGGCAGGTCTTTTTTTTTTTTTTTCCTTTCTTTCACGCGGTGTTGCGTATATGCGGGCGAGAAATAGAAAACGAGGTTGCAAGAACACGAGTAGGAAGTGTGGAAAGGCACATAAACCAACCAACTCGACGACACCTGGCAGCGTTTGCATATAGAGTGCTTATTTCGCCGAGAAAACAAAGGGCGCGCCTGGAAGAAAAAAATAATAATAATAAAGCACTCGCGAGAAATATTAGCCGTCTAGACGGACTGACGATTTCAACGGGATAGGTGCATGTATCCTTTTATTCTTCTTATTGGTCTTTCCTGAACCCGTTTTCCGCGCCAGTTCTGGAAGAGACCAAACGAGAAGCGGAGTATTGAAGTAGTAACAGCGCAATATTCACACAGGGACAAACAAAGAAGCAACACAGACAAGCGCTGACTTTCAACTGAACTTTTATTGAACACGAAAGGGAAATATATACGGAAAAATTAAAAAAACTAAAAAAACTTTATATCTTTCATATCTTAACTTTCATATCTTTCGCGTGTCACCTGTCCCGCCAAGAAAAATAAACGTGAGTGCACCGTCAAGCATCGTAAACAGTACGTAGAATGCACCAGCAATGTCATCTATCGTATTCCACTATCATGCAAAGGATGCTACGTAGGTCAGACGGGAAGGTGTCTGAATGACCGCCTTCGTGAGCACAACAATATTGTGCGAAATGCTAAAGAAGGCTTTTTAGCTATTCATTGTCGTTCTTGCGGATGCACCCCGCTGTTCGAGTAAACCACAATCATTGGCAGACATCACGACCAGCGCACTCGCGAAAACATTGAAGCCGCCCATATAGTGCAAGAAGGTTCATCATGCATCAGTACGGCATCTGTCTGTTTGTTGGCGAAAGAGTTATCATTTTTGGAAGACCACGTGTGATCATCTCATGTAATCTTGTCATGCTTGTTTTTTTGTTTTTTTAATTTTTCCATATATATTTCCCTTTCGTGTTCAATAAAAGTTCAGTTGAAAGTCAGCGCTTGTCTGTGTTGCTTCTTTGTTTGTCCCTGTGTGAATATTGCGCTGTTACTACTTCATAATGCAAAACGAACTAGCCCAAAGCTTCACGGTACGGAGTATTGAATATATTTATTTTGTTTTCTTTTTTTCCTTTCGTGCGACGTCGCACAGTGCCAAAAACAGTCGACGGAACCTGTACAACGTACGGGGAACGTGCTCTCCGTCATGCAAGTGAATATAACTAAAGCGCCATTAGTCCCACAGAAAAAACCCGCAGACATTGGCAAGGAGCGCCAAGCTGGGTATTACGTGCAGGAAAGTTCAGATCGGCACGATACCTCGTTCGACTTGCCACGAAGAAACACACGCACTCAATTCCCAAAAGAGTTCTTGAAGCACGCTCTTCAAAGTTTGCGGACGACATCGGCCCGGCATGCACACTCAAAAAGGCATGCAAATCAGTTAGCGTTTTCTGGGTATATATACACAAAGCCGCTAGGTGACGCTATGTTCGAAAGCCTCCCAACCGACGCTTACGCTGCTGAATCTCTCTCAACGATCCCTGTTAGCTATTCAGACGTGCGGCCTGTCTGCGAAACAAAAACCACAACGTATTTCATTTTTTTTTTTTCACTACTTGAACGATTCGCAACCGCGATGCGACACCAAAATTCAGTGTTTAAATGCAACAAAATGGGGATCGGCAATTTTTATCTCATGCACAACCTTCAACAGAACCCCATATTGCGCTTATGGTCGAAGTGCATCGTCTAAGTTCAATCAAGTGAGTACATCGTGTTTGTCAACAAAAACAACTCGCGTTCACGAAGTAGAACGTCTTGAGTGTACCGATTAATGGCACGAACTGTGTAAGAAGATGTCATTGCTTCCTCAAAACTTCAAGCGCACCAATCAGTACGGGAGGGCACGTTCGGCAACGGTACAGCTTGTCAGTTTCACTGCTCAAACTACAAGAAACAAGCTTGCAGTAGTGGCATTTTTCTTTACGCATATTATCGACTGCAGGAGTTACAAAAGGAACAGGTCAGCTGTTATTAGCGACCCAATTATCTCAGACATTCACATCTTTCGTAATCTTTCACAGATAACGATAATGATCCGCGACATTCCGCGCGCAAAATAAGAATCTTGGCGCGATAGAAAAAAAAAATGAAAAAGACGGTCATGTCCACAGGGCAAGGGGACGACCGAAAGTTACAATTTAACCTTGAACGTGGCCTACAACAACATGCTACAGGACAGAAAAGAGAGAGAGAGAGAAGGCCTGGTGGCCCGCGGAATGGAGACCAGGACAGTCTCTCATATATAGAAGCACACTATCCACACTGCGGCTACCCCTGGTCTCGAAGCCTATACTTAAAGAGTGTCACTTTATCTAGTTCTTGGTACTGAACGATGCAGATTATATATTACTACGCACGAATATAAACAAACAACGTAACTTTTTTTTTATGAATAACATCGATACCGTCATTAAACCTTCGTAATGATCCTATATCACCTGAAGGGCAGCCAACTAGGTCCCGCTGATGTCACTCCGAAAAAAAAAAATAATAAGACAGCAGGGGGTTTCGGGTTTAGCTTCAGCGGGTGCAACGGGCAAGCTCCTTAGGGCAGGCCGCGTACGGGCACCTTTGTAATCATTATTTTTTAAAGGTCCGCGCTCCGATCGAAACGCGGTCGCTCCAAAAGCCAGACGTGTCATCCCCGTACTTCGTAAATGGGCGCGCATATAATGACACAGCGCCACCGCAAGAAAGGTCGCCGACTCCGCGCGCGATCGCGAAACAAAAATTGGGGGCCCGCGAGCTGCAGGCCGCGTGGCTAGCGCTCATCTGGCTCGCCGCTCGTGTCACTCTAATTGCACAACCGACGGAATGACCCGAACCACGCAGAGAGAATCGGCCCTGCGGTATGTGGGCTGCTTTTAGTGAGACCCCGAGTTTTTTTTCCTCTAATTAATACGGCGTCTATACGACGAGCATTCGCGTTCCTAAATATACGCGGACGGCGCCGATCCTCCGGCAAATTTGAGTCAATCCGCGCCCCCTTATCTCTAGCCTTATCTCGGAGTGGTCGCACACTCGGCGCACGCGCCTCGGACCCGAGGCGGTGTTATCGACAGACACGCGAGCCGATGTTCCAACAGCGTCGAGGCGTAACCCAAACTCGAGGAAGCAACAGGATATATAGGATGGCATCGAGGCAGCTGCGCAACCTTTACTTATAATAATACATCCTCACTTTGCCAAGAGCCGATGAAGAAGGAAAAGAAGTGAGCCGAATTAGGCATCCTACTATTATACCCCGCGGACGCAGACAACCACCGAATGCGCAGGGACTCATGGAGGAAAAAAGACAACCCGTCCTGAGTATTCGCGATTACAAATTCGAATTCAGATAGGCACACTTTTACACGCTCAAATTTGGCACGGCATACCGTCGCGGGCACAGGGCGTCTAGACGTAGACTTTCGACACCATGTAGCTGAACACCCGACGGCGTGCACAGACCCTACGAATAGCGGGTTTGTTAAAATGGAACCGAGAAGCGTCGAAGTACACGACGAGGCATCTGAAGTGTCATTAGTCAAATATCAAAGTCTTCCCTGGACTAATTAACAAAAACAGAGAAATGAAGATGTGAAATGTGTGCGTGCCTTGCGAGACCGCCGCTACAGCTGATACACAAAAGTAGCCCGTTAACGCGAAATTTTCGAACATTACATATTAGCGGCAATGTTCAAGCAGCAGCTCGAGGACGCACAGCTTAGCCATTTTTCAGGCGCATAACTTTCAGTGTTCTGACGTCATTAGACACGTACAAAATGAAAAAAAAAAAAAACACACACACAAAAAAAAGAAACGAAAACGAAAAAAAAAAAACTAAATGCGAAAAGGAAAAAACAAACTGCACCTGAGGTTCACAACACGACGCGCCAGCTTAACATAATCTGCGATCTTCACAGCCAGCGCTTGAGCTGCTCCGAAAAGTTTTTTTTTCTTTTTTTTTTTTCGTTTTCTATCTCTCTCTGTCTGCTGAAACCACGAGAAAGCTCGAAAGAGCAACAGAAAGCTGCGTCGCTCCGCCATTCGGAACGAGGCGGCGAATCATACACACGCCCATGCATGCATATATGACATATACAAAAAAAAAAAAAAAAGGAACGCGACCGCGAACGACTCTCGCTACATTGCCGCAAACGGTGCGGTCACGCCAGCATAACGGTCACACAAGCGCCGTAAGAGGAAAGAAAAGAAAAAAGGATATAAAATAGCAGCTAGGTCGCTTTCACCGCCCAAGCGTTGCCCAGGACGTCTCCAAGAAAGCCCGTCTCTCTCCAGATCTGGCGTCCATGCATATACAAGCAAACGACCATGTACGCGTATGCAGAAAAGACCATAGTATAAGACGAAGCCAAAGCCACGGACACGCGGTATAGAAGCGGGACTCGCCCAGATGGCGAGCCGAGCGCATCTCCGCCGTGTCGACGTCGTCGTAGTCTTTTCACCGCAGCGCGGTGAAAACAAAAACAAAAAAAAAAAGGAAGAAGAAGGAAGAACGAAATGAAAGCCCGGCCACCGCCCCTACTTTCCAAGCTTTCCTCTGGATTCTGCAGAGAGCGAGGTTCGGCGCCAAAAGGGAACGGCGTGCCTAAAAGGAATACGAAAATAATACATTCCGACACGGCGCGCCCAGTGACCGCGACCGCGGAGGACTAAGCTCGATAAGCCCGTACGTGCCGCATAAAGAAGACGCGGCGTGGGGACAAAGAAACAAACTAAACTAATAAACATAAACGAAAGAGGACAGCAGTGTAGAACTCCGACGCCCAGCTTTGAAACACAGTAACGTGTAGCTTACGTTATTTATTTATTTATTTATTTATTTATTTATTTATTTATTTATTTATTTATTTATTTATTTATGTCACAGCACTGCACTGCACTACAGTGAACAGTCGTGACTGGATATAGGATATTATCACTTACAATATACCCCAGTTCACTTAAAACAAGACCACATCAGAACACTCTCCAGCGTTGACACCAAAGTTCACTTAAAACAAGACCACAGCAGAATACTCTTCAGCGTTGACAAAATTTCTCTAAACTTTGCTAAACGCCAAGCTGCCTGCCGTAAATACCAACTGATTAGCCGTCTCTTGGCAGAATCTGAGAATCTTAACCGGCACGGCGCCCGTCGTAAGACCATAAGCGGCTTCACAGCTCTGTCCGAAGAACTCTTCTGTCTGTTCTCTATTCGTCTCTGTTACCGCAGCGCTACCTAAATCGTCAAAAATGGAACCTCGCCAACTCGCGCAAATGTATACGCTTCTTGATCGGTTCCCTGCAAATGTGACCGTCAGCCACAGGACTCTCCTCTCTCGCCACTACATACTGGAGACGAGAAGAGAGAGAGAAACGAAGAGGAAAGGCAGGGAGGTTAACCAAGCTTTGGCTCGGTTGGCTACCCTACACGTGGGGTGGGGAAAGGGGGGAATAATAGAAAGGAAAGGATAGAGAAGAAAGAAGCGCTGAAGAAAAATAGCGCTGAATGAACGGGGACACAAGAAGAAGACACACAACACAGGCGCTACATACATTACGTATACACGTAGTCGTGAAAAAGTAAAGAAACAAAAAAGAAAAAATGACTGCTCTAAGCGCAGCAGATACTTCTGTGGCGACGGTGCAGCCGTCCGAGCGTGCCCACAAGGCGATGAAATGGACCGTGACAGCAGCATGCTCGGCCGATTGACTCTTCTCCGAGCGTGCCTTTTCGCCGTGCCGCTCTCTATTCCCGCTCTCATTTCTTTTCCTTTATTTTATTTCGACTCCTTCCCCCCTCCGCCTCCCCTCCTCCACACTTACGAGTGCCATCTGTAGAAAATGGAGTCGGTTTGGTTTAAACATCAACCGGACGAACCGTACTCGTTCTTTCATAAGGACATTTTTTAAGGAAAAGTACATTACCTGTGAACCTTTATTGGTTTAGTCCTGACTCGCCAAATACATCACATCATCAGCCTGACTACGCCCACTGCAGGGCAAAGGCCTCTACCATGTTCCGCCAATCAACCTGGTCCTGTTGCTTGTACCCGCAAACTTCTTAATCTCACCTGCCCACCGAACATCCCCTTGGCGCGTTTGCCTTCTCTTGGAATCAACTCTTAATAACCAGAGATCATCTTTCAAGGATACACGTTAACTCTCCTATGGAGAGTCGCGCTTCTCGCGACTCTCCATAAGATAGTGTAGCTGAGAGTCCCACAAGACGTACAGACCTGTACCTGTCCGTTGCCTCCGTGCGTCGTCTCTGAACTTGGCCGCTTTTGCAGGCCACAGTTAGCATACAGGTCTTCCCTGAGAGTAGCGGCGGTGGTGAGGGTGACGACGTTGCTACAGGCGGTGCTATAGCGTAGCGTAACTGACCGATAACTGCTACGCCCGAGCGTGTCCTTCAACGCACGCGAGAGCTATAGCCTTGCTTATTAACGATGCATTACCTGTCGTGACTGCATCGGTCAGTAAATGAACATAGGGTATAATATAGCGTTAAGCACGTGTTAGCGAGAGCACGTTGAAACGAGTTTAGATTTCCGCTGCTCCACTTAGCCGCCAATTGGCCAAAGGGTATCCGCCCTCAAATAGACAGCTACACAAGCCAGCCACCTTCGCTCCCGTCTATAGATCATCTTACATAAGACACATAAGCGCCACCGCCTTGGGCTGGTAAACGAATGTTTTCTCATTTTTTGCAGTTTCGCGACGTGAATAAACAAAGGTCGCGATACATCGAATGCACCAACCCAACCGTTTTCACGCGGATGCGTCTACCGTAGCACTTCTCGCAGTTAAAAATACAAAGCGGCAAGGCTGCAGCCCGGTACGGCGGCAACAAAAACTTACCCGTAGAATAGTCTATACATCAGCACAGCAAGTGGAACGAAACAGAGTATTCGTACGTCACGTGGGACAACAGCACACCCAATGATCTTCGCGCAGTTGTGGCTCATGTGCTTTTTTTGAACACGAGTACTGCGCAGCGTGACCGCAGAGTATAAGCTCGCACACGGTACAACCACCAGGCGCGCCAAGTTTCTCACGCAACGCCGGCCCACGCGCATCGACGAGAAACAAGACGGACTCTTGGAAACACGGAAGCTGCAACGTTTCGGACCATGGCCACGTCTCAGACCGACTGTGCTCCAGGCAGTATTCGAAGACATTGTACAATGTCTTCGAAGACTGCCCTTCAATGCTTGACGGCGGGCCCAAGCATCAATGATAGCCGATATCTGTCAACGGAGCAAGCACGCGTGTCTTTTCACTTCCTAGCTGTTGAAGAAAGAAAAAGAAAAAAGAAATAGAAATGACTGTGGCGTTCTGTATACCCACTTCCTTACATTGCTTGACATGGTTCGCGCGGTATATATACTCGAGTGACACGACTTCCACGCTTCACGAACACGTAATACCGGGGACATATCACATCGCTATAGGTTCCCACAGCGCCAAATTAAAGGTCAATGAAGCATGTTAATGCATACTCGCACGCATAAGCCTGTGTGTTTTGACACTACAAAAGGAGCTGCTCGCAGATTCGAACACGCGCTTCAGCCAAGCGTGGCAGAACGCACAGCACGCGTCAGACAGGTTGAAGTATGACGTATAGTATTGGATACATCACAGAGCATTGTGCAGTTGCAAATTTCCACAGAAACTTTCGAGAACGAAAGTAGACAGGCATTAACCTGAAATGGATGAAGGAGTAAGTCTCTCTGGAAAGACCAGCAAGTGAGAAACAATATGGTTGTCCCGCGTGTTGCGACTCCATCCGGCGACGTATACGTTTAGACATAAGCCCTTGGTACAAAGGATCGTGGAGCATATATGCAGCGTCACACAAGGTGATGATACAGGACGTCCATACAAAGAAGATTCATGCGCCATGTGTGCAGAACGGAATGATCATAATAATTCCGCGCTAAGGTTTCACGCGTACGTCCATCCATGCGCCGGCGATTATGACGCATTAAGAACAATCCGCAGGGACACGGTGCGATCACGGCGCACCGCGATTCGAAATAAACCACCGACGAAGGTCGCAACGCCTCCAAGCCTACAGCGACAAGTCCTGAGAGATGACGAAAGATTAAATATCGCTTTGCGCCCGTATACGCGGGACACACACCGGACCGTGTATACGTATACGTGCACGTTAGTAGAGCCTCCGCGAAGTCATATGCATATTACGCGCCTCGCAGCACGGGAAATAGCGCCGCGGAAGCCAGCCCCGACGACACGGAGTCGTTAGGCGAGGCGCGACGAAAACGAAACAAAAGGATCTTGCGAAAGCTCATTGAGGTCGCAGTCATGCATGAGCCGCGAAACCAACGACCGCGTTTAAGGCCGCGGTCTGACTCGCCGAAAAAAAAGAACGTTGAGAAAAACGCGGGGGCTCTTCATCGCGACGACGTCTTTGCAACGCAATATACGGCTAATGCGCGTCGTCGTCGGAAAAACGCAGCGCACGCAGCTATAGGCGTGTGCACTATACGTTCAGCCATTAGTGCTGCATACACGATGCAATGAGGGCAATACGCCGCCTCCCGTTCCCGAATCAACACGAATTGATGCCGTTATACGCGTGTCATGCTAAACGAACGTTAAGTCGTAAAAGAAGACTAGAAGGTTGCTACTTTTGCAGTATCGCGGTTTATAGTGTCGCTGATTGCGAACAAGGCAAACCGAGAGATACAACGGTCTGTCGGCATTAATAACCACAGTGCCGCCTTTTCGAAGAAAAAAAAAAGGCAATTACAGATGTCCAACGCGGTGGAGCAGCGGTTAGGGTGCGCGGCTCCTGACCAGAAGATCGCGGGTTCGATCCCGGCCGTTCGCGGTGCTCAATTATTACTAAGCCTGAACACCGCGGGTCCGATCCCAGTGTTCAATTATTACCAAGACTGCATCTTACATGTCGACTCTAACGGATCATCCATGACAGCCTGATATTCCGTACTGCCGTACCAATGCTCGTTTCAACTCTCGTCCAATAGGCACAGCTGTTGAGTAGAACTACCTTTCAGCCTCCATGGTATGTCCAGATCCGAACTCGCAGGTTTCAACAAAGCAATGAACATCAATTCCCGCTTTTTCATTGCAATGCCTTCGCGCCCTGCAGGGAACGAAAATAAATCATGTCCGCGACGGTCAAGGCGAAAAAGAACACAAAAAAAAAAATGACCGTCCCCCCAGGGACGCATTCTTTTCTCTCACCCCTTCCCACTCACCCTTCGCGTTACGGCCACGCACGCCCAAGCACCTCGAAATAAGCAGCTCTTCTAGATGATCAGGCCCGTACCACGGTCAAGTGCCGCCCGCACAGCGTTACGTAAGCGCGGGCGGCTGGTAGCGACATACACGTGCGCGTACCATAGAAACGATAGCATGCCCGCAGGCAGCGCGGCGACCCCTTTTTATACAACGTCAAAGGCAACGCGCGTGCGGCTGCGGCGCTGCGCGCACACACAACGGAGTTCCCAATCCGGAACCGACGAGGCTCGAACAATGCCTCGCGGGAACACGAAGCGGAGGAGACACACGCACGCAGCAGCAACAGCGTCGGCCATCGCCTCAATTGTCTCCGCGGGAGGACCGCCGCTCGTATTATATAGAAGCCCGCGGACAGCGGGCGAGGTCTTGAAAAGAAGGGGGGCAGCGGGAAACGCCTAGCAGCATGATGAGCTCGGCTGCTCGCGATGAAGAAGAGTTTGAAGAAGCCCGCGCACAGCCGAGTCCCCCTGACCGTGACTGCCGCCAGGCGCGCAGGACGCGACGAAGTGCCCTTGCGGCGGCGGCAATAAAAGAACGGCGCACCCATTGTCCTTGCGGCGGGTCAGCGTTGGACGGTCGTGGAGCAAAGAAAAGAGAAACGCAAGAAGGCGCGAAGCACGGCCGATGCCCTTCGAGGGGGGAGGGGCCTGCATTGGAACAATGTTACGAATTCCCCCTTATCACCTCCCTCCTTCTCTCCCTCCAACCCTCTCGCTCTCCCCTGTCTCTCTCACTCTCTGGTCTGACTAATACCCATGGTACACAGGCAAGTCAACCGCGGTTACGACCAACCACGGTTAACCGCGTGGAACCGCGGTTAGCGCCAACCACGGTTCGCCGATGTTACACAGTGCGAAAGCGTCCTCGGTTAAGGCGGCTAACACCACCTGGCGTACAACAAACTAACTGACGGACTAATCAGCAGATCGCCGTTCTGTACACAAATATGCCACTTATTTCTTCATAATGTTCTTCAAACGTACAATTATGCGAATATATGCGTATTTTACGGCAAAACCTCATTGCTTTCGCGTGAACTGCTCTACGTCAGAAGGCAGGTTCGGCGTTCAACTCTGCCGTTGTTGCCGCGTACACCTTTGCATTGCGTGACATGCTCCGCAGATCACGCGAATGATTTTCCCATCCTTATCAGGATTTCCGTGGTTCGTGCTGTCCAGTTCGTCCGTTTTTCAGTTCGTCCGTCCGCTCGCCGCATGCACTCATCGCTCATGGGCGTCGCCATTTCCTCGGTTAACTGCCTAACCGAGGTCGCCAAGCTCGGTTTCCTGCAACCGCGGTTAGCGGCATAACCGTGGTTTCGCGTACCGTGTAACATAAGCGAACCGCGGTTAACGCAACCGCCGTTACGTTAACCGCGGTTTCGGCTGCCCGTGTAACAAGGGTATAACAGTGTAGAACCCTTAATGAAGACCAGCTGATAATGAAGCAAAGGAAGGTATGCGGACGTTACTGGTGCTGTTTTAAGTGTTAGTTGTGACATAGATGCGAAGAAAGTTGACGAAAAGACAACTTGCCGCCGGCAGGGACCAAACCTGCGACCTTCGGAAGGTTGTGTCAATCAACAACGAAACGAGCCCTCAAAAATTCCCTTCCTTCATACAACAGTACGGACGATTACATACGTAGAGTGTATTAGATTAGGTTACACTCTAGACATATGGGCGCCGCCATCTTGAACTGTTACGCGTATGTTTTCTTATTTTTCTACGTCGTGACGTGAATTAACATAACCATGATACGTCGAAAGCAACAAACCAGCCGTCTTCGTGCATATACATATACCGTAGCACTGATCGTTCAGCTAATAGGGCCACGGCAAGGCTGCAGCCAAATATGGCGGCCCCAAGCCCATCCGTATAATATTGTATAGAGCAGCAATGAAGTCGAGGGGGTTCGTACAATATATATGACCAGCGGTCGGTTGCGTGAGTGCGAGATGTTGCGTGCACGCTCCTTGCGTTACGCACTGTTGCCGTATAGCTTCGCCCAGTGGTAAATGTCGACGGCATGCCCCATGGCAATGCGCCACGAAAACAGGGGAGTAATAAAAAGGGTAGTATTGTGTGCAAACGAGTGCGGCTGTCGTGGGCAATTTCCTCGCAAAAAGGCCATTCATTATTATTACCGTTTCTCGTGTATATGTAGGCGTCCATTGTGCTTTATTCGATGAACGTGGGCGATGCCGCTTGCTTGGATGAGTATCGACTTGCATTGTTCTTGAAAGAAAGGCAGGAAAACAAGAGGGAAAGAAAGCTAATTACGCTTATTCGGTCCTCCACCGGGGTGGAATCAACGTTGCCGCACCCTTCTAGCTGCACTGACGCAGGCAGTGTCCACGGCATATGGTGTGTACCATTGCGTATTATTCCTACCGCGTAAGCGAAATTTGCAAGCGCCCGCCAGAACCAAGAAATCGACTCAAGGTGCTTATTAGAAAGTCTCTGTCTGTCTGTCTGTCTGTCTGTCTGTCTGTCTCTCTCGCTCTGTGTGTGCATGCTGTGTGCGTGCGTGCGTGTGTGTGTGTGTGTGTGTGTGTGTGTGTGTGTGTGTGTGTGTGTGTGTGTGTGTGTGTGTGTGTGTGTGTGTGTGTGTGTGTGTGTGTGTGTGTGTGTGTGTGCGCGCGTGCGTGCGTGCGTGCGTGCGTGCGTGCGTGCGTGTGTGTGTGTGTGTGTGTGTGTGTGTGTGTGTGTGTGTGTGTGTGTGTGTGTGTGTGTGTGTGTGTGTGTGTGTGTGTGTGTGTGTTATTTCGACAAGGACTTCATGACATACAACCAGCAGCGCACGCAGCTGACAAAGAGCATACATAGCGTGCAAGTACAGGTCGGATTTTTTATTGATCGGAGTAGCTGCGTGGACGAAGACAAGTCTGCTTGTGGAAACGTACGCTCCAGCGACAACCCGTCTTCACGAATCTTTCATCTCTTCAAGCTTCCATCTTTCCCGGTGGCGGATACAAGTCATACGTTACACGACACGGTATTCCCCGCACGCTACCATTCACGTCGACAGATGCGCAATATCAGGGACACAGGCTGCAACATCGTGCAAGGCTATGACGGGGTATTTCCTGCCCATTTAAGGATTTTACATCTTCCCTCTGCCCTTCTCGCAGTGATCAACCAACTGAACTTTTTCCATCTGGAACTCTAGAGAATGCCCTACAAGAATTCAACACCTTAATATACCCGTCCACTGAGTCCGCGGGCATCCGCGAGACGAAGAAAATGGTTGGACCTTCCCATACAAGTATGGACACTTGATCCCTCTTTTTTACTCACCCGCGTCCCACACCACCACAGCGCATGCGCGTCTCCTCCCCCCTCTCTCTCTCCTCTCCTACGCTCACCCCATTTCTCTCCTCTAGGAATACTCTACGGAGCGGCGCCCGCGTCTTACACCCCCCACAACGCATGCGCGTCCCCTCCCCCCCTATCTCTCCCCCCCTACGCTCACCCCCTTTCTCTACTCTAGGAATCCTCTACTCTACGGAGCGGCGCCCGCGTCCGACATCCCCACAGCGCATGCGCGTCCTCTCCCCCTCTCTCCTCTCCTACGGTTCCCCCCGTTCTCTCCTCTAGGAATCCTTTACGGAGCGGCGCGCGGCAGGTGGTGCGACAGCTGCATACTCCGCTGGGGGGCACCACGGTAGTTCCGCGGTATAAAAATGACGGAGCGCCCGGGCCGCTGCCGCGAAACGAGAGCGGCGACGTTTCTCCCGCTCAAGCTAACCATCTCCCCGCTGCTTCGCATCCACACATGGCTCCCTTTAGCGGGAGATGGGGAAGATTTTTTTTTTTCTGAGTGTGTCACGCAACCGTCATTCTTTTTCCTCTCCTTAATCTCTGTTCTAATTGTGAGTATACCACTGCACGCGCAAACGCGGGAGAGCCACGTACGCCGCCCACGATCCGCCCGCGTAACATCAGCCACGTGCCGCAAGCCCGATAACGTCAAACTACGACGCCTCCCAAACCAGCGCGAGACGTGCAATATACGACACAACGGGGAGTCGTATCTGCCGCTCTAAAACGAACGTTTTACGAACGCGGCGGACTCTTTCGGAGCGCGCTAGGCTCCCTCGGGTGCAGCAGCAGCGCAGCGATGGCGGCGCGATAAGGCACGCACGCACACACACACACAGCCATCTCTCTCTCTACTCTGCAACAACGCGCGAGCATTGAATGAACGTTGCAACGTCTCCGCTATTCCCAAAAGCCGGCTCCCATCCCTCCAAACCGACGACGACGCCTCCCATGGAAACCTTGGGCACGCGCGCGCGCACACACAACACGCATTCGCATCCTCACGTTTTGCGCATCGCACCTGTCCTGCGACTCACTCACGCATGCATTCTCCTGAGTTCTTTCGTTGTACGGTATATGCTCTCCGCCACACTTCGTGTTTTTTTTTTCTTTTTTTTTTTTTTTCGTAGCCCTTTGATTCAACGCTGTGTATGCGTGCGGCCCTCTGCTACACAGCACGCCCTGTACCATCTTTTTTTTTTTTTTTTTTTCCGTTTTACGTTCAGGCAGTTGCGTCGACTCCTGTGTGGGCGAGCATGCTCGTGGTTTCCGCGGAGTATACGCTCTCGAGCCGTATACAGCAGTGTCCGCCTGCGCGGATGCGCCGATTCGTCCAGATCGCGAACGAAATGAAAGAAGGAGAGGAGCCGTGAAATGTGGAAAGTAGGTGACCTCATATGTGGCGGCCACGGGTGGGCGGTGGCGGAGATCGAACCGCGCGCGCACGCTCTCGGAAAACCCAGTCGCATCGCTGCAGCTGTCGCGGATCTATATAACTCGCCTTATAGAATCTTTCCCCGCCGATTAAGCAGCTGCCGTAGGATCTCCTGTAAATTGTAGTAAGCACAACTCGTGCGTATTGAAGGCGTTCTTGTGGCTCCTGCTTTCACAGGAGCTGCATCGCAGTAAGCGACGAAACAAGCCGGGCGAACGAAAGGGTTACACTGCAGGCTATACGAAAAGAGAGAGAGATACGGCATAAAGGTACAGAGAGATTAATCAGGCCGGAGCTCGGATTGGCTACCTATACTGAGAAAGACAGGAAAAGAACCGAAAGGCAGGGAAGAAAGAGAGGTACGTGCTCGCAGTATATAGAGCAAAGTATCTGTACTGCGAGCGCTAAGCTCATTACAAGCGGTTGTGCCACCTGAAGGGCTTAGCAGTTCCCCGAGTTTAGCACGAGTTCACGGCGCAAGGATCTTTTCTCCACGGGATTGATGGAGCTCAGTGGGCGTAATTTCAATTCGTTCTCTGCACATATAGCGCGTACACATGAGCTCGCACGGACCCTCGAGCAGTATCATGCAAACGGAACGACATCAGAAACAGCAAACGGGCGCATTTGTAGAGCTCCGTCAAACGATGCGCGTCCTGTCGGTGGTCAGACTATCGAGACGTGCGTATGTCCGCGTAGGTGGGATCATACCACTAATGGGTCATCATAGTACTCAAGATTTCTTTTCTTTTTTTTTTACTTCGTTCAGCGTTCGCATAGTATACTCGAACAAAAAAAAATGGGGGGGTGGGGGGGGGGACTAAGAAGAAGCCTTATAAAATGGGATCGCGTGTGGGCTCATACCATGAGATCTTGATCAGGGGGTTCGGTATAGGCGCTATTGTTCATAGGGGATACCATATAGCCCTGCCCAAACTCTACAACGTATGCACTTTATACTTCCTCGCAACACAATGAAGAGGCCTACACTCGAGGAAAACGCCGAATTTTTCCTCGTTCAAGCCACCCCGGTCGATATTAAGGAACAGCCTACATCGGAGTGAAAACTGCCCGTTCAGACATTAATTCTGCACGAGGACACCAAATTGGGGACGCGCTTTTTTATCAGGCACGACCGATCAGACACGTTCGCCCCGATCTGTATGGTTCGCCGTCCAACGGGCTTGCAGCCTGGGAACACTGGCGTTTCTTTTTTTTTTTCGTTTTTTTTTTTAAGGAAAGAATGAAAAAAGAATACCCGCCGTTCCCATTATAAGGGTCCCGTCGATGTGCTGCGTCTCTTTATAAAGGAGTAAAAGCGCGACTTTATAGGAGATAAGAATCACTTTTCCACGGTGTATATCTCGCGGCGCGGTGGTGCCTCTCTGGAACAGGGTATGAAAAAGTATACCGTAGCGCCATCGATCCCTATCGCTGCCTCCGCGGCAAATCAGAAAGTTGTGCCTACGCTGCACGAGCACAGTATACTCCCTTAATTCTATCAGTATAGAATCTCCCAACTGAGAGCGGGAAGGCGCAGCGCGCCAGACAATGGAATGAACTACGTCATTGCTTCGTCGTTTTTCTTCCTCTTTCTAGATTCATTCGCGAGCGCTCACCGTGCGTTAATAACATAGGGGTTGGAAACACGATCCGGATTCATTGAGACGATGCGGGTGGTCTGAACGCTCACACAAAGTACACGTGTTTTTTTTTTTTTTTTGTCATTACATGTTGTTCTTTTCGCACTTGATTTCTGCCGTGAGCGGCCGCCGCAGACGGGACTCGAACCTGCGTCTTCGTGTCCTGCAGCACTGTGCCACTGCGATGGGTTGTGAGCTCCATTGCCAAACTTAATAATAAAAGTTACCCGCCGCGGTGGTCTAGTGGTTATGGTACTCGACTGCTGACCCGAAGGTCGCGGGATCGAATCCCGGCCGCGGCGGCCGCATTTTCGATGGAGGCGAAAATGCTTGAGGCCCGTGTATCTAGATTTAGGTGCACGTTAAAGAACCCCAGATGGTCGAAATTACCGGAGCCCACTACGGCGTCTCTCACAATCATATGGTGGTTTTGGGACGTTAAACCCCAGATATTATAATTATTAATAATAAAAGCTCTAAAGACCGCCGCTATAACAATGTCAGACGAGACGAGGAGGCCGAGAAATGCGGGCTGCTTTGTACAAATGTTCATGCGAAACTGAAGTTAATCGTCCCTACCAGAGAAACGGACAAAATATCGCTGTATACAGTCATGCGGGCGCCGCCGAAATCGAAGTCTAACGGAGCGGACATATACACTCTAAAAAAAAAAAAAGAGGGGGGGGGGGGGGTCCTCTTGACTCTCCTTTTACACACGTGAGAGTCGCACTTGTAGCACTCCCTTATAGAGAGGCACGTTGAATCTCCTTAGGAGAGTCATGCAATGATTCTCTTTAGGAAAGTCGTGCGTCCTACGACTCTCCTAAACAGAGTCAACGTGCATCTAAAGGGAGTACTACAAATGCGACTCTCACATGCATTAAAGGAGAGTGACAGTTCTTAGAGTGTATAACAAACGCAACCGACCGACTCAACGGTATGGTACGGTATCGCGAACACGTGTCGCATTTTGCCGGTGCATGCATCCCAGAGACATAGCAACATTCCGTCTCCAATATGGCTTGTTTACTCGGTGAGCATTCGCCGCAGCGCTCCCCTTGAAATCATTACCTCAGATCAACGGAGTTTAGAATGCCGGGTGCCATAGTATAGTCCCCCGCCGCAGTCATTACTTGAATACCTGTGACGGCGAAGACACGCGAAACCTAAAGGTGGACCATGCCTTCTAGCAGAACTTCAAGGCGGGCGAGTTGTAACCTATATCCATATAAGCATCCAAAACACGTGAAAAAAAAAAGAAGAAAAAAAAACTTCGGTTGCTTTCATTCATGGGTCCCTTGCGTTTGTGTGCTGCCCAATTAAGATGGCCCTGAGTCTGCTTTTTTTTTTCTTTTCTTTTTTTTCAGAGAGGCATCGTAGAGTCCTCTCTTTATCCCTCTCTCCTACTGTCAACGAAATAAATCCAGGTCGACGTGTCTGTTTCTACTCGTATGGTATGCCTAGTCGTGCACTGGTACTGAAACGTTCACTGCATCGCGTAAGTCCACCAAGAGGACGAAGCAGCGGCGTCGCGAAGTGTCCCCTCAAATTCTTTATGCGCTGTATTCCTTATGTAAATGTAGGTAAATAAGGAAAACGCTACTGCAGCATAATATTCCGAGACAGTGAAATATTACGCGCCTCCCAGCAAATACATGCTCATTAGCTTGATAAAACAGCAATCAGGAGATAGGTTGGTTGCGATGCCAATCTGTCGTGCTTATCCCCAATCTGCTGGTGCTCCGATTAATCGTGTATACGGTTCTAGCGTACGATCTAATCGGAAAGCAATGCGCGCGCACGTACGCAAGAAACGCGCATATATTCCGCATACCTACGCGTACACAGGTAGAAAAAAAAAGCCACTAAAACAAGAAAAAGAGAACAAACAAACAGCAGTGACACCTGAGCAGCTGCTGTGAACGGGGTCGCGGCGGCGCTGGAGGGTGTCGGCGCAAAGGTGGCTGGCCCCCAACAAGAACCGTCGCGGCAATAGCCGCACCAGTCTTGTTTATTTCGGTTGTTTAGGGGTCCCCAGCCCGGCGGGCAGAATCTTCGCCGCCGTGCTCGGAGTCAATACGAGCGACAAATAAACAGCGCGAGACAAAAATAATGAGGGTGAACGTTACGAGGAACGAGGCGGTAAAGGATAAGAAAAAGCAAAAGGGCCATCGACCACCACGCGCGGCAAGAAATAGGAGGCCGCAAGATAGATAAATATAGGCACGCGTATATATAAGATATGTGGTGGTACAACGTCCCGCGCGTATTTTTATTAACGGTACAGAGCGTATTCGGCCGTACAACAACACACACGCACATACGGGCACTTGATTGTATTTGTATACACTCTTTCGGGCCATCAGGGGCGGAATATATGGCCCGACGTGTACCATCTTCTTCTTTATCACTGTCGCGCCTTCGTCCCAACGCAGAAACCACGCGGTGTCGACCTCGTATGTACGTATATACGAGCAGCGCGTGTGCCAATTAATCGACGACCGCAAGACACAGCGCGCACAAACAGAAAACACGCAGGAGTGAAGCGAAAAAAATGGGGTCGCGAAGCGTCGTACTGCGCCCAGTACCGTACGCAAGTCCCGGCTTTTTCTTTCTTTCTTTCTTTCTTTTTTTTTTTTTTTTTTGTGTGTGTGTTGGTGCCAATGGCCTGTGTCGTGCCCGAAAGGAAATCTGTCAGCCTGTGCATGACTGTACATCGTTGCTAAATACAAACTCTTACGAAGAGCTGAACTTTTCAAGAACTCTTACGATGAACACCACTATATGAACATTATCCTTTTCTTTTGTTAGACACCGTCGAGTCCCTGTCGAGTATACACATCCCCATGGTGACACAATCAGCACATGAACGCCAATGAGATTCTATTCAACATACTATGTTTAACACCCACCGACACGTTTCGCTGTGGTGTGGCTGAAGAATATGCATACAACGAGCCCGGGCACGGGTGATCTTCATTAAGGCGAAAGCTCCAGATGTCTCACGAGTCGAGAAAAAAATCCGGCATTTAAAACACGAGCGGTACCAAAATTACGTCACATGATGTTATCAATGACGTCATGGGATGTCATCATGACCCCGCAGGTCGCAAAAAGAAAACATGCGCCGCCACAAATGACGCCACGTCATCACACGGCATCGTCACTTGGTCAAAGGTGGGTGGTTCCCGGATGTATGGTGAAGTGAGGTCAAGAAAGCTTCTGTTAAAGGGGTACTGACACAAAATTTCGCGGCCGACACAGCCTGCGGGTTCGATTCCTGTGAACATGTGTATATCATCTCTAAAATATCAACAGCGACTGTAGCTTGGAGGGACTGATACTCGCAAAGGGGACCTAGGTGACCCCCCCTACTTCCCTCACGTGACCACGCTGCAACAAGTTATGATGACGTCATAACCGCCATTTTTTATTTTTGCCGTGTTCGCTCCAGCAGACGACGCGAACCGCGCGGAAGTTCGTCACAATTCTGTGTGCTAACGTGATCGAGCGCTACACCCGCTAGGTGGTGAACCCGGAGGCTTGTCGTTTTTTAAACCGAAACTGACACTGCCGGTAATGAGGAGCCTCTAATTAATTACCTGGCACGCGCTGCAGCAAACGATGTGTCGTGTTATTACTAACAGGCCCCCAGGAACATATTGCAGCAAAAAGACGGGAGGCCAAAATCTATGTGTCAGTACCCCTTTAAGAAAAAAAAAAAGTGGGGGGGAGGTGGGGGAGGCACAAATAGTGCAATGGACTGCGAGCGTCCAAGTAATTTAACGAATTCGCCGTGAAAGTACAGGCGAGAGCCATGTGCTCTCCGCGGCACTGCCAAAGGGAGTGTGATATTTACGTTCTACACTTAACATTATTAGGGAGTTTTAGAATAGCGTACGCAAAACTTGAGGGCGTAGCGTTGCGGGCGTCATTTAACGGGAGCCCGCAAGAGGTTAGCGTATGACGCATGCGCAGTGGCGCGAAACACTAACACGAAGCTTTGCGTACGCTATTCTAAAACTCTATATTGAGGTGAACACACGCAAATCTTGGCGTTTCAGCTACCCTTCGCGCGGTTCCACAGCGCAGCCTGCTAAACCACCTTTCAATTATTTCTGTTGTATTCGTAATATTGTAACGGAAGACAGTCATTTCACATTTCACCGAACCTACAGGCGAGTGGTGGAAACGTGCCCCGTATTTAAAAGACCACAACGACAGCAGCAGCAGAGCAATCTTCGAGGGAGGGTTAACGGAAGCGCATCTCGACTATGTGGGGCGCGAGAGGTTAAGTAGGGTCGCTTTTTTGCGCGTGCGGTCAGCCTACAGGAAGCGCATGTGAGAGCGCCGTCTCAACGCGCATTGAGAAAACGGTTAACGTTGAATTTTACGAAAGGAAAAAAAAGGACGGCGTGAGGCGGAACTTGTACGAGGCACACGCGGGCAGCCATTCACGATAACGGGATCACTTCCGCAGGAAATCGGGTTTGTAGACTGATGAAACGGAAGAACGCGTGGGCATAAAGACTTAGCGAACGCTATGAGGGTGACATCGTACAACAATTGCGTGCGGAAGGGAAGTCACATTCGAAAAGCGCACGAGTTTAGGTTACATTAGCGGCATACTTCGTGCGGAAGTCGCTCCGTCTTTTTGGCACTGGCTATCTGCTGATTAAATGCGTGACTTCCGGAAATGCTGAATACCGGGTCAGAACTTTTGATTCATCCCGACTTCTCAGCTTTTCTGTACCCTTAGTTCATCTCCCCATTACATGCAGCGAGAGAGCCGGTAGGCGGGTTAATCTGCCGTGACGTGAAAAATCTGTTTTGACAGCCGTTGTACGTCGTGTTTTCCGCCACCGTTCGGCGCACCGGACCGTCCTCGGTGTTGTGTTTACTACCGGTTGTCGAGCAAAGGCAGCGTTTTATTTTTTTGTGTTTTAACTTTGCAGAGCTGCATTATGAATAGAATTATAATTTCCTAGCTAGCCACAACGCAAGCCTTAATATGTGAAATATTATGCCAATTGCCGGGTTGTTACGCGCCAAAACCACGATAGGCACCGGATTAATTTGGACCAGCTGCGGTTCTCTAACGTGCACCTAAATCTAAGCACACGGGTGTTCTCTACATATCGCCCCCCATCGAAATGCGGCCGCCGTGACCAGGAATCGAACCCTCGGCCATGAGCCCGGTAAGGCGACACTGTATATACGAGCTAAGCGTACCACGGTGGATAGTAAGTGAAATAAGCTTGAGCTGTACTAAACAGCACAGGAGGAGGGGGGGGGGGGGAATCAACTACCATAACCGAAGCCGTTAACCGCGCGTCCTTGGTTCCTGCGTCTTTCCACATGCGGAAGCTCTTCCACCGGGAAACGCACGATTTCAATTATGTATCGCCAGACGTTGCGCCGGCACAGGCGTCCAGCGGACTGGCTCCTCTTCCGCATATAAACACACGCTTTCCGCGCACGGCACACACGAAAACGTCGTCGTGCTGCACTGCGTGGCGGTCATCTCATATGCAAGAAAGCGGCACGTTCACGGATCGCTGCCGTCGCCGCCGGGCGCAGCGAGCCGGCGCCGAGCTTAGGCTGGCCGAGGTCCTCTAAGGAAGCGGCTAACGAACTTTTGGGGGGGAAAGTAGGAAAAAAGCCAACGTATAACTAAGGTCTCTGTTCCTCACGCGAGGGGGGGTCACCTGTCCCCCCTCTCCTTCTACATTTACTAATAGAGCAAACTTTTCGCTTCGAAGGTAATCCTTGGACCGAATACAGCATCGATGGGCTTTATATCTGAACAGTGTTACATCTATAGCTACCTTTCTCGCATAACAAACTGGGGAGTGCACCAGGATAACGGCGATTACCGCCGCGTTAGACTAAGCCGTACGGCTGCTTGTTTGACGAGCACTGCCCTTGCGGCCTAGCATAAAGACAATCATATACGTTCTGCCGTCGCCACAGGTCCATGGAAAATAACGATTACAACTCGAATCCTTCTCAATCATCATCATCATTTTCAGCTTATATATATATATATATATATATATATATATATATATATATATATATATATATATATATATATATATATATATACACACACACTGCAGGACGAAGGCCTCTCCTAATGATCTCCAACCCACCCTGTTCTGTGAGAGCTTATCCCATTTTATCCCCGCGAACTTCTTTTTAGTTACTCCAACTAACTATCTGCCTTCCTCGACAGGGTTCCTCATCCCTTGGCAGCCATTCCGTTGCTCTCCCTGGGCACCCGCTGTCTGTTGTACGCATAATGTTACTCCGATATGAATTTTCCGTTATCAGGGTGCAATAATGGCCCGTCTATAGATGTCCCACGGCAAGGCGCGCCCGTATACACACTACAGAGTTTGCTTCCTCAAACAATGTTTGCACAGTATACACGGCTATAGGTGCAGCCGTTTTCACGGTAATTTCCTTGAAAACAAATAACTAGAACACGTTACATAAAGGGAGACGTTGCGAACAACGGCGGGACTCGTCGATTCCTTAAAGGGGCCATGACACCCAATTTTCGACCATAATCTGTGTTATGTAGGTTGATCCTTGTACGTTCACAGACAAGCTGGCGAAATTTTAGCGCATTTGGTCGTGCCGTTAATTTATAATTGAATATTTTTATAAACAAGCGAGTGGCCTGAGAGTCGGGCAACACTGGCACGCTCGCTAGCCGTGACGTAACGAGTAGCTTGCTGTGCGAGCGTCTGCACGGTCTGCATTCCGTGTTCCATGTTCAGCTGCGCGTGCAAACGAGCTATTTCTGCTTTTCTCAACTTGCCTCTGGAACTTTAAAATGACTTGCAGCGGTTGAAACAGCAACAGAGCAACACTCGCAGTGAACACACTGACCGCCTGTGGAACGTAGCAGACGACGTCACTGCTCCTCGCAGTTAGTGACGTCACGCACGTCATGGCAAAATGGCGGTCGCCGGCGGTGGGCGGAGTTTGCAGCCGACGACTTCCCCGGCTTATTTTGGACTGAAATAATCTTTTACAGTCCAGTTTTCACACGTGTACAAGCATATTTGACCCTCTACTTTCGTTTTTCGCCAAAAACCGCAAATTGTTGGGTGACCATGTCATGGCCCCTTTAACGCGATGGGCCGTATAAATGGTCACGGGGCAGCATGACGATGGCGGAATGGTATCGCTTTAAGTGAGCCAAAGCTTGCTACACAGAGCTTAGAACTCTGGAAACGGCGTGTCTTAGGAGCTTCATTCGCATTGCGGTATAGTGCGCCACAGTAGCTTAAAACGCGTTTATATTGTTGCTTCTATAGATAAATAAACATAAGTGACATTCTGAGTGTTTAGTGCTATTCGAACAGAGTAAAATGAAACAAATGTATACGGCTAGAAGGGAGCACAAGACGACAGCGCGAGCGCTAACGCTCTCGTGTTATCCTCTATTCTAGCTCTACTTTTGTTTCCTTTCACTCCGAGTTGCGCTAAACACAGACAACGTTATGGGATACCAACTCACCGAAACATGCTACCACTGTAAGTAAATGTGTCTTGCTGGAGAGCTGAGCTACGAGGTACTTAAGGCGTAGAAAATAAACGTATAGTACGTCACAACCGCGCTTGCATCACGGAAGGAGGACAAACAATCTTTCCTGAAAAGCGTGCTTTATTTTTATTTTTTTTTAGAGCAGGCCTGTGTCACCGAAAAGATGTCCCCATTCGCTTTTATAATGGTCCGTCATAATTTCGCAAAAGGGCGGATACCCTTACGCTCCCTTAATATGCCGCTGACAAATAGGTCTGCACGGCTGTAAGGACGATCAAAGAAACAAGAAAGAGAGCACGAATTATTCTCCGAGCCGATCCAAACAAGGCAACGTGCGTGAGGTACGAAAGTACAACCAACACTCATTGAGAACACAAGTGCGCGCTACTTCTTTTGTACGCAGAGAGACGCACCCTTCCAAATAGAGCGACACGACGGAGGAGGGGAAGCTCCAAGAAAAACGAGCTGAGAGCTGGGTTACGCATTTACGTGTACACTGTCCCATCTCGTTCTATCCTCCACTTCTTCACCCGAGCGCACTCGACAGCCGTCGCCATCCATCTGCGCTGCACACACAAGAGACACAGCGCGCGCGTTGCCACGCAAGAACACGCGGCCGTGTGTGTACAGTACACACATACGAGTGCGCCCGCGCTCGCACTCGACTTATATAGAGCGCAGATTGTGCGGGCGTATCGGGAGGGGGGTGGCGGCGGCGGGCTTGCGTGCGTTTGTGTGTTCACGCCATGGCCCCCCTCGTGCGCGCACCCGGAAGCACGCACTCGCGCGCACGCGGGTGGAGAAGAAGAGAAAAGGCCGGACGCGGGGTCAAAAACCTGGCGCCCAAGGTGGATGCACATACGTGGACGCTACGCAGAGATGATCAGCCGCGAGTGTGAGGACCGCAGTTACGAAGACGACAAGGGAAGGAACCCTTTCGTTGCACTAATCGAGCCCTCGGTCTTGAAAATTAAAGCACGCAAATCGAACCTGAAGCTCAAGATACGGGCGTTTAATAAAGGCTGACCTCAACGGAATTAACGTGTACAACCTTAATTACCTGTACAGAACGTTTTACAGGGCTACCGTTGCAATATGAGCCCTATATGTGGACAAACGTTGATTTGGACGATGGCACGGTGGTAAGTAACCACCTCTGTATTTTTCAAAAGAACTAAATGTAGCCAAGCCTGTTGACTCCTATATTTGTATACAAGTCGCCTGCATCGCGAGTGAGCCCGGCCGCTACGGCGGAGAATTATACATATATTAAAGATTGGTTCGGTGAGTTATTGTTAGCCTTGTTGTAACCGCTACTATACGAATTAGTGAAGCAGTTTTACAGTTTACAGCTTCGTCTCCCGCCATTATTTGTGTATATGCAATGCAATCAAAACAAATTGGAATGAAGAAACGTCGGAAAAACCTAGGAATAATTCGCTCCAGCTTTGAATTTTTACACATAAGCAAGCATAATCAAGTTTACGCACAAAAGTAGCCGGTCTGCGGACAGAAGACGCAGGTAAATCTGCACTGCACGACATTTTAGCGTCTTGGTCGTCGTAAGCTCGTCCCATATTGGATTGATGGCAGATGCACATCGCGATGCGACGCAGAACGATCGCACGGTGGTCGCGAGAAACTGCGCGAGTGGCACGATCCAGCTGCACGTGGCGCTAAACACACGCACGGAATCCGGAATACAAAGCATCCATGCGGGAAACATTTCCCAACTACATAGTACGGACGAGGCGGCGCCGTGTGCGCGCTAGCCTAACGGGACAACCTGCAAACAGCAGCGATAGGTCGTTGACCCAGACAGAACACGTATACATGCACGACGTTGCTATGCTGACGCCTCTCGGCCGGGCGCTGTCACTTCTTTCGAGCTGTCGCTTGTTTCACGGGCGGGGAGCAATATCAGGATCGAGGTGTTGGGAAAATAAAACAATTAAAAGAAAAGAACGGCGAAGAATACTTGGCCATGCAGTGAAAGAAGAAAGATGAGAACCAGGGATATACTGAAACAGCGGGACGCTAGGCGGTGTGATAGGACGGGGCGAAATAAATAGGTGCGCAGAGAAGAGGAGCAGCGCGCCGGCTCACCCAGTTTCCTGAAAGGCGCGCACACGTGCTGCGAGGAGCCCCGTTTGCGCTTTTGTCTTTCTCGGGCAGCGAGGACATAGAAGGACGGGAAAGCCGCGCCACCCCCCGCCGGGATGACGTGATGACCCGCATGCCCCGAATCGATCCGAGGCGGCATCGCAGCGTTGACGGACGGCCGGGGTCAGTTGGCCGACACACGCTACTTGCTCGGACACCGCAGGTGTGTGAGCGAGCTACCGATATAGCGCAGTCGGTTTAAAACACCGAAACAAAGAAGCGGAGAGGTGGCAGTATAACGCGCTCCGACTGGGCGTGACATCGGAGTGACCGCAGTCAGTGCACTATAGTCGGCATCAGAACTTCGCTGACACAGTTTCTGGCGTTAATTTCTCCCCCCCCTCTCTCTCTCTCGCTAAACTTTGTATGAAAGAGAACATCTACTACTTAAGACCGTTAAATATGAAGAAAATTTTGAACTTTGGTGGTAGTGACGATGTTACTAGAATAAATTTCAAAAGAATGCGACGCTGTTCCTTGCCCACGGTCCTTCTGGAGAGACTTAGCTGTTCTACACATTAATAGGGGCCATTCTCATCTTCCTAAGTCATCAAGAAGCCTTGTCCTTTCAGGACGCAAGGCGCGTTCTGTACCAAATTACGTGTTCTACATCACCCACTGGACAGATTTCACTGCACGATGAACCAGCCCCCCCTGAGTTTGAGCAAACGTTGCTTTGAGCGTACATGCAGGAGCGTAGGCCGATTCCAGTCTGCAGAAGGAAAGTGTCATCTAGACTGAAGTAACAAATGCACTTTTCAGCGTGCTGAAGCATATTATACGGTGGCAGAGTTCATTAAAGATACACTTCAGTGACTATACTCCTAATATATCGATCTCTCAACTCCAGATCGCGCTTCCTGAGCCAATTCCCTGGTTCGAAAAATTCGATGCAGACCAGTCTTTAACAACTTACCAGTACTTTAGGCTTGCCAGAGGTTTAACACGCACTCAGAGTGACTTCAGCTTCTGGGAATTTCCTCACATTTCCAGAAAAGCGAAGCGAATCCCGCCGCCACTGAAATAACCCAGTGCAACGCATACGACTGAGTTGTACAGAAAGCTGTTCAGATGGGTGTCAGCACCCAACGGCCAGAAGGGTACGCCGAGCACTACTGCTGAAGTATGTACGCAGCAGGCATACACATTGAGCCCAGCAGGCTATCAAACTACCGCTGTAATGAGAGGACACCGCTATACAGGAAGTGGAGGCGACGACCACACCAGGAACCAATTGCGTCGCGCAATTGTACACGCCACCAGCCGTCGCGCACCCTACAAACAGCGTACGCCCGAAGTACACCCCGGCAACGCGACGCCGATGCAAGCACTGCAGCCCTGTCCGCTCCCACGGACGTAAAGATAAAAGCCGAGGCGCCGCTTTTAGCACGACGCACGGGAACCACAGGTTGGCTCTCCAAATATCGCCGCCGACGACGACGAAGCGACCACTCAAATACTCGACCGCATTTGCTTGTTTTTTTTTTTTGTTTGTTTGTTTTCTCTCGGTGCGGACAACCAATAGCGGTATAGAGGAAGCATGGTTCCTTCTTCGCCGAGAGAGAAGATAATAGTATTAAAAGCTCGCTCGGGCGAAGAGCCCAGGTCCGGTTTTCCCCCTCGGTTCCCTCCTCTTTCATTCGGCCGCTTCGTACGTTTACCGACAAGGCGGTAATTTGGCTATCGGCGCGAGCGGGCAGAAGGGTCGCATTTCGGAAAAGCAACTACCTCTTTCGCCACCAACGGGGCCAATGCACATGAATATACGCGTGGTGAACATCATACATACGCAAACACCGGAAAGCTACACAATCTGCGATACTCGGTTGGCCCAAACATCCGCCTTTCTTATTTTCTTTTCCTTCTTGGTTCTCGGCGATGTTACTATATTTTACTATATTCAATGACTGCGGACATTTTTCCCCCTTATGGTTCCGGGGCAGGAGATTTACATACTCATACACACTAAGGCGGACGTGATAAGTACTTCCGCGTCGAACGAGGAAATTGGATGTTCAGCGACCGGAATTAGAAGCCGCCGAAAGAGCGCGACGATGAAAGAATGCATGTAATTTACGACCATCCCGTGTATTGGCGGCTCGGAGCTTCTAGAACACTGGTGACATCATGCAAAGAAAGAAAGAAAGAAAGAAAGAAAGAAAGAAAGAAAGAAAGAAAGAAAGAAAGAAAGAAAGAAAGAAAGAAAGAAAGAAAGAAAGAAAGAAAGAAAGAAAGAAAGAGAGAGAGAGAGAGAGAAAGAAAGAAAGAAAGAAAGAAAGAAAGAAAGAAAGAAAGAAAGAAAGAAAGAAAGAAAGAAAGAAAGAAAGAAAGAAAGAAAGAAAGAAAGAAAGAAAATTATTAACCGACCAATATCAATCATTCAAAATTGCAATTTTTATGGCGCGACACAATGTCTACTGCCCTGCACAAGATGTAAACACCACCAGAATTTTAGATTGAGGTCTTGCTACCAGCGATATTGGGGTTTGATGGGGAATGGCGTGGGCAATGCGACAGTTTGCGAATACGCCTACCGATATCGTTCAATCCTGCCGCTTCATGGAAAGCCCGCAGCCTGCGTCATTTAATCGCGTATCGCCTTCTCAGGGCAAGGCAAACGCACTCGCGCAGTTAGCACCACTACCCTGCTCCCCCTATCGACGGTGTAAAGGCATTGGTATGAACAGAAAGCGGCCAGGCAAAACTTATAACGAAGTATCCCGCTGTTAACTCTCTCTTCCTCTCCTCTAACGGCTAAGGAAACATACATACTTCAAGAAGAGCCTCGGGGACCACGCGATCCACACATCGTGAGTCACCCTGAGGGAACTAACGGCGCACTAACCAAATTTCTCCGATCAGATGCGAAGAGCGCCCTGAGGGAATCGAGAGATGAAACAGGAAAACGATGTCTCTGGGCGGGGAGTGAAACAAAAGACACGGAAGTTAGTGGGAAAAGGCGCGGAAACAATTGCGGCGCCGAGGGAAAAAGGGGGAGCCATCTTCGAGTCACTAAGCAGCACTCCCCACCATCCGTGCGTCAGCCTGAACGTCGCCGAGGAGTCCTAGACGGCGGGCGCCTCCGCCCATCCTCGGCGTCGCGACAGCCCGACGCCGGCCGGAGGGCAATCAATGAACGCCGCCAGTACCGCTGCACTTCCCGGCCACCGTCCTATATAGCTCCCTCGGGGGGTTTGCGCCTCGAAGAAGAATAACATATATTACACTGCGCCAGTCCCTGTAGAATGCATGGAAATGTCGCGACAAATACTTTGTCACAGTGTGTATGCAGAGGCAATTTCTTTCGCCCGTATGCTACAGCACACCCACTTCGAAAGACGAGTCCCCGGTCTAAACCTCGACAAGTCTCCCTCTCTCTTTCTTTCTCTCTCTCTCTCTTTCTTTGTACTTCCATTTCCTCTTATTACTCAGTAATCACCGGATCCAAGAAAACTGAACTTATCCTTTTTTTTTTTTTTTTCTGTGGGGAGCAAGCTTGAACGTGTTTCTACGGTAAGTCATTAATAAGAATAAATGATGCGAAATTCCGGGGTTTTATGCACCAGGACCGCGAGCAGATTACGAGGTATGCCGTCCAAATTATTTCTTGCTCCCAAGTGGTCTTCTAAAGCGCACCAAAGCACGGTGCACGAACGGTTTTCCATTTTACCCCATTACTAACAGACACTCTGACAAAATAACTCCCTAATAATGAAGTTGGGCATATATTGGACTCGGGGCATGTGCTAGCGGCTCGGCAAGTACGCTTACATGACATGAACGAGCGTTCCACACGACACACACAGTGCAGGGTTTCACAGGCGGTCGCTCAGCGATGTTGCCTTCAAGAATTGTAGAAGGGCTCGTGTGGCCTTCTGGGCTGATGTACTTGTAGACCATGCACCCAAGATCTTTTCCAGAGTAAAGGGACGATCATCCAGTCTTCTCAAGGCACACTGGAGAGTCCGGCGGTATTGTTCCAAGTCGGGACAGTGGCACAAGACGTGGTCAAGAGTTTCGAAGACTTCGCGACGTGACGCTACAATGCTTTGTCGGCTGTGGGTCGGCGTAGCATTTACAAACTCATTCAGCCATCGCATAGGTATGGCTGACTCATCCAAGTGTGATAGCTGCAACTGTGAAGCGTTCTAGATAGTTTCTTTAGTGGTAAATGTGTGCAGCGTCTATACTGTGCTGACATTGAGCGAATTAAGTGGAATGCCGCCGGTCCGCATATTCTGGAATTTCGAGAATGTCCCTCCCTAGTGCACGCAAATTAGCATTCAATCAACCGTATCGAACTTTGATTTTAAGCACCGGAGACAAAAAGAAATCGTGTATAGCGGACATATCACAACAGTTCGTTCTATACGGGTTCGGCTATACTATCGCATCAGATGCCAGCTGTATGGAACTATATATACTTGAAGCACGTATATGTCTGTTCGTCATAACTGTGTTTCAGCGTATCTCGATCTTGCAGCATGCTAAATATACAAATAACTCAAGTGTAAAAAACAGACCAAGGTATATCGGGGTAACTTATATCCTACTCGCGATTCACGAGATTTACCCAATGAACATATCTCATCTTCGAAGATGCCGTACGTGGTATATCGCATGGAGAAATTTCGAACCCAACGAGAGCTGTTTCAGAATGAGCTCACCAGATGGCGCGCTTTTCAAGAGGCCTCGTGACCTTCTGAGGCAACAGCTCTCTCGCATAGCAACCGTACAGAAGCCGCAATCGAAATTCCGAAAACTTGTGGCAATCGCCATTGTTGCCCGTTTCGAACAACACGCAATCAGTGAATCACACGCATACGCGCAAGCATACGCACTCTCTCTCTCTCTCTCTCTCTACATTTAAAAAAATTGATGCGGTGAAGCTTTTGAGTTAATCGACAGAGGTACCAAGAAAACCTTGCGTGACTCGCACAGAGGAACTGCACAATCGGTGGCGCAGTGGAGCGCATGTTGCTACATTTTCTGCGGCACTACATCCGGAGCTTCCGCGAAACCACTTTCAAGAGCAAGCGTCTCCTCTAAATACTGCGCGGCCGACGGAAATAGCTCGCTGTGAAGGCGCGGCCTTGGCCCAAATTGTATCGCTTTTCTCTCCCTCTATCCCCCGCTCTTCCTACGAGTGCTCGGGCCCTTCTTGGCTCACACAGACACACAAACCGCCGCTTGGTTCGTGCCCGTGAAAAGCGCAACTCGCGCATAGGTGCTTACTCCACTTGCTCACGCTCAGGGAAAGCTCGCCCATTCAGAGCAAGCAAACACGAATAAGAGGCGCCGCATTCAACAGGGGCGCCTGCTTGTGAAGAGGCACGCCTCGACCGCCGAACAAGAAGATCCATCACGCTCGCCGGCGGCTGCAGCAGATGAAGAGATGAACACCGCGCTTGACCAAGCGCCGCGTCTCGCTTCAATGCAGCGGATGCCACACACACACACACATACACACACACACTCCGAAGTGCCGTATGCCGATTCACACTCGAACATACCTCGCAGCTCGCACGACTCCGCGGGACGGCTACGTCGACGAGTAACGGCAAGAACCTGCGGCGTTAGCTACAGAGACAATGGAACTCCGCTTGCGCAACCATAGTCTGGCGGACTCCTTCGCGTGAAACTGCCGTTCACTCTCTATAGCCTCCGAAAGAACATTAGTCTGGTTAGGAAGCCAGCAACACAATGAACGACGACGTTAAAGCCGTTAAAACCGAAGCTGTAACGCACGACAGCGTCGTACACTAGCGGTTCAGTTGTGCCTGGAAGAGCCAAAGCGAACGAACATATGTGAGCGTCAGGGGAAAAAGGTAGTGCTATACACAGGCGTGTAGTGAAATGCGGTGGTGTACCGAGTCTCCTTTAATAGGAACGGCAAATGAGAAAATTTATAGTTCAGCTGCTGTCGCATGTACAGCAGTCTATAGCGAAAAGCCCGGTATTCAAACACGATCGTGTACGCACTCAGTGAGAAAGAAACGACCACTGGAAAATGCACCCGTATACATGCCGGTTACATCAGGCACACAGAATTCGCGAAGCGCGTGGCAGTTCATGTTTTACCTTCGTCGCTTATAAAGCGTTTTTCCATATCGATAAAGCTCTTTTCTACAGCCTAGAGTGAAGTTATTCTTTAAATAGTAACGCGCTGGAAACTACACAGCGGTTGCCGTGGAAGCAGTCGCTAAATTTTCTCAACGAACATCTCTTTGTAGCTGCTATGATCGAAGATATCGACTCATATTGCATAAAAAAAAAGAGAGAGAGAGAGAGAGAGAGAAACCCCCATACTTACTAGCTACACAAGCATAAAAATTGTTTAGTGCTCTCTAAATTATTTGTTGTTAGCGTTCTTGAAACTTAATGTCAGCTGTTAGTCATGTAAATCACATTCACGTTTGTTTATGTTCTCTAAACTTTGAGCCAATTGTTAATCACATACATCTATTTCTTGATGTCACTGTCTGGGATAATCGGGATTATTTGTTTATTTTTTTCTTGTATGCACATGTGACTTGACATGTAATGACCCTCGTTTACGCTTATTTTTATACATCTAAAGCACTGCTAACTGTAACACCGATCATTGTGTCATTTTCGTGGGACTTTGGGGTTTACAGGGGCAGACGCCTTAATTGTCAGGTTTTTCTTGCCTTATCACCGGTCCCCTAGGAAACGGTACTTTTTTGCCTGAAATCATCTTGAACTTCAAAATTTCACAGAGACTTGACGACTATTTGGTGCCAGATTATACGAAAGTTTGACGTCAGCACATAAGCGAACGACTCGACGCGACTGAGCGGTTATGTGCATGAGGCGTCACCTATATAGTTATGCACGACACAATACTATACCACCGCCTTCTCCCCGCGGAGGGGAAGGAGCACAACGCATGCACCGCGTCCGACCTGTCGGATCACTGCAGACACAAGGACAATCGACGGCGGTGACGCAACGACGAGGCCAATTAATAACAACCGGGTGAAGGTCGACGGGTGAGACAGGCCGGCCAGACAAACGGACACGCCCTCTCGAGTCAACAGGCACGCGATCGGAGAAAGTGACATACATCATAACTACGCACGGCCAATGGCGGACGGGCCGCGCCCAAGCGTATATGTTTGCGCAGGGGCTTTATAGACCTCCTGTCGTCGCGTAACTATAGGCGTCTCGATCGCTCGCCCTGCGGAGCAGCCACGGAGACGAACAGTACACATACATAAAGATGCGCGGTCAACTACGAGTCGTTGCAAGGGTTGTAATCACGACCGATTAATCACCCCCTCACTGTCGGCAGGCCCGACTCTGTATATACGACTGTGAGCGCAGTACGCGAAGCGTAGAAATTATACAGGTATACAACGCCGCTGACAACCCAGTTACCGGGTCTCCTAGAACAATTTGCCAACCCTGACCGCATCGGCCGCAGCGGAAGACTGACGCAGCCCCACGAGAGCGTCGTTTAAACACGATACAGACAGACCGAAGACAACAAAAAGGATAATAAGATTCGTACATTGATTAATTATACCCCCCCGCGAAACCTCTCAACACCCGGTCACGAAAGGGGCAAAACCGCGCTTCGCCACTGCAGCTGCTGCGCATCGTTTTATGCGGAGAGACAGCAGGGACACCGCTTTCCGAGAAACGAAAAATGGTTGCCGACCGCCACGGGCACGGACCGACGGAGAGGTTATTGGACCGCACGCTCGTAAATGCGTTCGCCAAACACCGACATCGTGGTTAAGTGCACCGCGAGGCCGAGATATTATTGCTTTGACGAGCAAGAATCGTTGCGTGTGGCTGCCTCCCTATAGCCTCCATGGCAGCCGCATATATACATACATCTACACAAAAACATATTCGCCGGGCCAAAGAGCGAGGACACGCCGCAGAGCGGCCAGGAATTACCCAGACGAGGTCATCGGGCGGAAAAGCGAAGGTTGTTCTTTTTTTTTTTTTTTTTCGCGAGAAGGGAGGTGCTTTTCCGATCGACCAATACTTATACGACTTTTCTGCGAAAGGCGCGTGATGAGTCTGCATGAGACCCGAGATTTCCAGCCAAGATATGCGCGACGAGCGCAATACGCGAGCAAGGACCACGACGGGGAACGAACCGACCGGTCCGGTATACATATAGCGTTTATATCGTGTCCCGTTTGCCTTCCTTGGCTCGCGTCTTCGAATCGATGAGGTTTGCCAAACTGGACGACACATATCGAATCTCCCCCGGCAGCGCCGGAGGCTTCGCTGGAATCTTCGAGGTAGCAAAAACCAGAAGCTTTCATTTTTTGTCTTGCGTTTTTTCTCGATCTCCGCGCGCGCAAATGGTCGTCGTTAACCCTTTCAGTCCCGAATTAACTATTTTTAATGTAAGCAACTAGTTTTCACATTTGGAGATGCAGATGATCGTGGTAGTCCAAAAAAACTGAAAAACTCTTTGTTCACACTTTTCAGTGAAGAGTAATTAATGTGCCAATTAATTTAATAAATAATTATTATTTAATAATAATTCCATAATTTTTAGTTCATTTATTACTTAAAGTGTTATCTAGATAGGATAGCATAATGTCCAATAGCCGAAATTCAAATTTCTGGCGCAGAACTAAAATAAATGCCCTATCTCTGCACGGTGAAAGAAGACGCTGCCTCAGCGAAATGCGCGAACAGCACGACCGCTTCTGTAATTTCTTCGTTCAGACGTGACCTCGCTGTATTGTGTGTACCATGTTGACACCACATGTAGGGCAGATGCTAAATACGGGCTCTTGAGGAAGAACAACGCTTTATCTTTACCAGATGCTTGCTGACTGACCTACATAATTTATGATTCCAATTGGAATCACTGGGACTGAAAGGGTTAAGAACCACAAGGCAGCACGTACGCTTATATACTTCATCTAGGTTGGTTTCTCCGGCCACGAGGTGTTATAGCAGCAGCGTTAATTACGCGCATCGTACAGAGATAGTGAGAGACCACTGCTTGAGTTTCCTCGCTCGAATGCCATTCTGCGGGGATAATTTCGTTCCTCGCTGACTCGCAAATGTTGCGCAACAGCCTCGAATGCAGAGATGCAAACACGAAGACAGGGGTAAAATAATAATAAAACACTAATTGCGGATGACCCTTCCTCCAAGTTACGCGTCTCTAATGTGTTTTGCTATAGAGACAGCCTGTCGTAATCTGTCCGCTGTTTGACGTATGGGGAAAGCGCGAATGTAAATAAATAAACATCGGAATGCCGTCATCGCCTGTTGCTTCGCAGCATGCCTATGCACAATACAGTTGCGAGGTTAACGTCGTTACACGTGGTTGAATACTCGCAGAACATAAAAAAGGTAACGTGTTAGGAATGCATGAAACGAAATAGATTGCACTTCTGATTGGTGACGAATGTTTTACGTACTTTAACATCATTAGATACGCATAGAATTACGTATCAACGACGACAGCTGCACTTCTAACCGTGAAATATCTGTTGCTTTTTTTTTTTTTTCATTCGCAGAATGCAGGGAGCGTGTTGGAGCGTGGCGAGGAGAAAAAATGTGTGCGATGCGCAGTGACAGGAGATTACGAAAGAAGACCGAACCGGCAGTGAGCGATATGCAAGACACTTGTAGGAGGACTGATGCGTATCGACCGTTAAGATCCTGTTTCACCAGTGATCATTTCATGTCTTATACATATCTGACTCTCTGTCACGAAGAGCAGGCCTAAAATTATCCCCGTTTTATTATATTTCACTCAAAACTTAATATGGCACACTTCCCCCTAAGGCATCTACAGAAAACGGTGGAAAGTTGCTCCCGCGTCGTGAAATATTCCCACACGCTGAAACACGCTTCGCACAAGCAGCAGCCTCAATGTATGGTGACCTCCACCCGGAGTTCTCTAAAACAGCAAATCGTGCCCTCCGATGGGCACAGGACGAACCCGGGAGAGATCGAATTCCGCGGTGGGGGAGCTCTCCATCTGTACCGAGATTGTATAAGCTAGCGAGAACGAGAGCGCCGTTCCGCGCGAGAAAGCGTGGCGGCGACAGCGAGGGCGATCGCGACGAGCTTTAGTCACGCTCGAGAGATCGCGGCGACCGAGCGAGAGGCGGCGACCGAGAGATCTCAGGCGGCGATATTCCACACGGTGCCCAAGAGCGAGACCGCGCACCAGCAAGGTCGCATGCATACCCGAACCAAATCCCGCAGCAGATGCCGGACGCCCCGAGTGTTTAATACACGAGGAGGAGGTGAAGAGCCATCGTCCTGCACGGTGGACGAAGAGGACGATCCCATATGCAGCAGAGCGGAGGTAACCTTCGAGAGAGCATGCAGGCTTAGAAACGATGCATATATGCAGCAAACAGGACAAAAATTGATGTCCTCGACTCGTTATCGCCTCTTGGACGCTGGAAACGACAGCACTCACTTCACCAGTTCCATTTAATGCCTACGCGTGTGTACACACACACACACACATACACACGCACGCGCGCACGCGCACACACACACACACACACACACACACACACACACACACACACACACACACACACACACACACACACACACACACACACACACACACACACACACACACACACACACACACACACACACACACACACACACACACACACACACACACACACACACACACACACACACACACACACACATGCGCGCTAGCAAGCCGTTGCACGCGAGACAGCCCTATGCATATATGCGGGTCGCAGAACGTTAAGCCCACAGAACGAGACCCTCGTCCGGTCCTTTGGCGACGCAAGACGACAAGCCGCTATCGAAAGTGTCGCGCTCGGTCCAAGTGCGCGCGTCGAGATATATGGCGACTCGCGGTCGCGTATCGGGCCAAAAAGGAAGTGATCCCATGAATATACATAACAGGGACACAGCTTTGCAAGACCCGCTACGCAGCGGCGGTCGGTTCGCCGCCGGCCGTTTTTCTTCGCGAGGACGAGCGTGTACCGCCTAAATCCGGAAGCAGTTTGTAACGGACCGTCCTGTATAGACCAAGGCGCCCAACGGCGCTGGCGACGACGTGAACGGCATTTCGAAGGCGGCCAGCAGCTTCGAGTAAGCCACAGCTGAGAAAGCGCCAAGTGGCATGACTCGCCGAGGACGAACCCCTCACGCCAGGGCGGCAGAGCAACTTTATAGCGAGCGCGGCTTTTCGAGCAGACTCTGGCCGCATAGAATAACGCTGACCGGCAACCATGTCCTGTCCCGTGAAATCCTACCGCTTTGCTCCCTTCCAAAGGAGAGCCCCCGAGGTGCGATAAAATCTTTACGAATGCCCGCGGGCGCCTATACCTATACGGGATACATGCGAAGAGAGCTCTTAGAGCAGCTGTAGACTATAGCCTCGACCGCATACGACATGCATTGGAGCTTCCTATACATGCAGAAGTATTCATAGCGACTGCTCCTCACCCGCTTTCCTTCGGATTCTTTGCCCGTGCAAAACTATTCTATAAAAGCGGGAAATTAGCGGTTTTTTTTTAATTTATTTATATATGACAAAAAGTAGGGCAAGGTAGGCTACTTAGAGCCGGCTATCCTATCACCATGGTAGTAATATTGAAGACAATGTATACAAAAGAATGAGTTATACGAAATACGAAGTAATTGGTCGATCAACCAAACACTTCCGATAAATGTAACATGCATCACTCCCTAGCTGTATGCGGATAGCGAGAAACCTGACGTACGTTCTCTCGGAGCGATGAATCTGTATCCCCATTTTGCTTCCTCGAAATCCTTTACGGAGAACACTTTTTCTAGACGGTTGAACATTTGTAAATTGAATGGTCAGCGGAAGCGATGGTTCATTAAAGGGAGACTTCGTTCCGAAGATGAGACAAATAGATGCAGGTGCGCACGTTATCTTACGCAAACGCTGCAAAGTGCTCGTACCGAGGTTCGAATGTGTAGACATATAATTCCAACGAAAAGTCGCAGTCGAACTTTTCCGTATACTTAAACCCAATGCAACTCGAAAGAAGCTCATCGAGCGGTGCGCACCATAGAGTTTCCTATAAATACACTAGAAGGGAACTCTGGCGCTAGTGTCTACGGGGGCTGCAACACACGGCGCTTCAGCCAGCATGGGAATCATGGGTAGTACACAAATTTGCCTAGTCTTGCCTAGTCTTCGTTCTTTTGGCTGCGTGTGGCTTGAATTCGCTTGCCGCGATACGAAGTTCAGCAAAGGTTTTGCAGTTACGCTTCACCACCATTACCTTTTTAGGCTCACGAATTCAAATACGCTCACGAAGTTCACAACGGTCCATTCTTTTATCCGAAACAGAACGAAAACGCAACAATAAACAAAGCCACAAGTTCGTTCGAAGCCAGAAGCACGAAGACTAGGCAAATTTGTGTACTACCCATCATTCCCATGGTGGCTGAACAATCGCAGCGCCAGAGTCCCCTCTAGTTAATTTTAGGAAACTCTATGGTGCGCACACCTGCGCAAGCTTCATTTAATCGTGACAAAAAAGCACAAAAAGAAAGATCGATGATGGAAGAAAAGAAAACCGAAGTGATCGTCGTGTTCTGCCTGCACGCGCTTTGCATCATGCGACGCGGGCGTTCGTTCGTTCTGCGGAGCACGCAAACGAGACCATGGGAGCGGCCGCTCGCGAGCACGCGACCAAGTCATAAACGCCCTTCAGGGGCGGCGACCCTCGTAAAATACTACGAGCGAGCGTGAACTGGCCCAGGGTTTCGAAAAAATCAGTCGACGCGCCGTTCGCACGCTGTAAAAGACGAACCCACGTTGTTTTTCGACTCGTTTCGCTCGTTACTTACACCTTCTTCAACATTCCGTCCACGCGCCTAGACCTGGCTTGGCCCCGCAAAAAAACGAGAGCATCGAGGCGAGGATACGTAGTACGTTTATAGTATGGAATTGCCAGTCGTAAATCAGGCAACCGAGAGCCGCAGGGTACGACGCGAAATAGCGGGATAAGGTTTTGCGCGCGCTATTCCTAATCGGGGCAGCGACACCTCGCACGGAGTGGGCGTGGGTAGGAGGAGGTGGGAAGGAAGGGAGGGGGAGTCGCTCCGATATTTTCGCACGCGCGATCGAGGGCGCGACAGAAACAATTAACGCCAGGTGGGCACAATTAATTCCCGAGACCTCCTCCGCGAAGGCGTTCGGGCTCGCATTAAGACTCATCGATCCACCTCCCCCTCCTGCATGGTGGCGTTAAACAACAAACTCCCAGGAGTGGCAACCTTGGGGGGCCATCGTGAGTAGCAGCAGCAGACACGCCTTCGCAGCTGCTTCTGCCGCTTTCGCCTGTATATATAGTTTTCGTTACATCGCTAGACTTGGGAAGAATTTCGCGTGGAGAGGGCAAGGCCGCGAAGGGAGAAAAAGAAAAGATGGCAGAGTAGAGACCCGTCAGAACGACCTTGGGATGCTGTACTGCGCATGCAATGCGGGCAGCGCGTGCAGGGCGAGAAAAAAAAAAGCGCGCCAACACGGGCCAAATTAGGGCCTGCCTCGCAAAGCGCGCTGCGTGGCCGCGCCCACCGGACAGCTAGCTGCACGAGACGTATACCGAGGTGAGACGACGCGATGCGTTGGTGGTGGCGATGTATAAAAGCCCCCCGCGCTTTGTGTGCTTCCAGTCAACGAGAGAGGGAAAAGACCGGAGCAACGCTCGATCTTGAACCTCGACAGGTGCGCTTACGTATGGCTGTATAGCCGAAACAAGCGAAGTGCCCCGGAGCATCTCGGTGACTGCGCCTCAGCGTCAAAACAACCGTCTACACAGAAGGGTGCTGCGTGTGCGCTGGCTGGAACCTACTCGCAGCAGGTCGAAGAGAGGCTGGTATTCAGAACGACAAAACCTAGTGGGACGTCACGTATTTTAAAAAGTGTTTTTTTTTTTCGCGTTTCGGACACATTGACAAAATAAAACATAATGGAAGCTGCTCTGGCTCGCATAGAACACCATGTAATTCACTTTTACCGATGAGGAATTACGTGAACCCTAGCAGAGGAGGTAAAGTTCTATGGCGTCACAGAGGGTTTGCAAGGTGGGCGGTAAGGAGGGGGGGGGGGGGGCAGTCGTTACCTGTATGTCTTTTTCGCGCGTTTTTCTGACTTACCAAGCGTCTCCTGACGGACCGAAGAACGCTTTTGGTATCGCCAAAAGATAATTTACGATTATACTACGAGATTAATCGCTCATGTCCTTAGTGCCCTTAAAAATTTTTCTCGAATTTTAATTTGTGGCCACTCCCCTACAGAATGCCACGTAGCCCTGAGGATAAATAAAATAAACGAAATGAAATCTTAATCCGACATAAGACCGGCTTTGAATCGGCGCACAAACTCTTCTGTAAACCACAGAATAGAATAAGGGAACTCGTTATCCCCAAACAAGCCTGAAGAATAAGAAGGATACATGAATGGAAGACAAAGCCCCTACCACAATCAAGGAAAAAAAATATCTATTGAGGGAAGCTTCGCAGCACCTGAGAAGTTGCACGGCAATCACAGAAGGCCTGCACCGACGCGGGAGGCAATCTACCGCAGTGGCGCAAAAGTGGCACAACGACCGTGGCAGTCGATGCAAGATGAGAGAATCCAATCCGCAAGCCACCTTCAATGTCGATCGAACGCTCTGGCACCAGGGACTAACGCGCGTCATCTCGTTCCTATAGGATGGAGGCCGCGCGGAATCATGTCTCTTCGTGGCTTAGCGGACGCGCCGTTACGAAAAAGGAATTACAATAGCGACTTGTGTATTGCTAGAGACCCTTTTCATAATTCGCAAGTGCGCTTCCCTGTGCTGCATATTCGCCCTACTAATGGCGGCACCTGTCGTCCTTCAAGTGGAGAGGAGGTCCTAGTGGAACGTGCCATGACTTTTGTATCATGCGTGTTTATATCAAGGGAGCCCAGTGAACGTTTTCCGCGCCGTCGGTCAAGCAAACTGCGCTTGAACACGCTGTTTGCGGTATGTGACCACCCGCCATTACATTAGTAGGGCAAACTGCATTGCAGGAAAGCTAGCTTTACAATTATGAAAAGGGTCTATACAAACTGTATAGGCGGCTCGCAAATCGCCGTCTCCGCCGCTACACATTATCCCACCGCGGTGACAGCGCGATGATTAATAATTAATAGCAGCGGTAAGGCACGCGATATTGGGTAGGCGGGTGCGCCGGTGTATATACGCGCGACAGCGGGGGGGTCCGACCCGTCTTCGATCTTTCTATACACCTAATCAGTTCGTGCAATCGGTTGCAAGGGCGCAACAGGTCTGCGGATGGAGGTCACCCGGTGACACACACGCAATCGCGGTCTCGGACGCGAAAATCGAGAAAGAAACAAATGGAAAGAAGGAAAGCAAAAAGGAGAAGGGGTGAGAGAGGTAGACGGGCGAAGTTCGCACCGTCAATGACAACCTCAAAACACATCCTTCCTCCAAGAGAAAAAAAAAAGCGACAAACAACTTGGCGCCTCAAGATAACACGCGCCGCGATTCGAAAGTGGAGCGTGACTTCGTGTTTGTGTATACAGGTTACCTGAGCGCGAAAAAAATATAAACTTATCAGTGCGGAGCACTTCAGGGGCCCGGGCTGTCGTATGCCGTCGGCCGCTTGGCGTTACGCGAGCAAAACTACGTATAAAAATAAAAATAAGAGGAAGCAAGAGATAAATAGAGAGAGCAAGAAAAGAAAAAAATAGGAACAAAAATAGAAATTAATACACATAAAGAGAGAAAATAAAAGGGAGAAAAAACTGGAAAAAATACAGAAAGAAAGAAATAGAGAGGAGGAAAGAAAGAGAAAACCGAAGAAAAACAAAAAAGGCTGCCCAGCAACGCACTTCCTTCAGGCTGGGCAACACTAGTGCGAAGCTGCCTTAATTTTTATGTTTTTGTCTGTTTTTGCTTTCTTCAGCGTGCGGACCAAGAGAGTGCAGTGCAAAACGCACACGACGGTCGTTCTCGCATATATTCGATAACCATTCAGGGCCACTCATTCGTCTCCCGTGACCAGCGCATTTGAAATGAACGCGCGGCTGCATTGCTCGAGTCGGATTCGGCCGAGGCCGTGCATATGAGACGGCGCCAGCCGGAAAGACAACTTGCTTGCTTTTCCTTTTTCTTTTTTTTTTCTTTTTTTTTTCTTTTTTCTTCTTTTTTTTTTATGGTCTATACCGCGACGGAAAGCTGCAAAAAGACCACGCGGAGCAAACACCCTCGACTCTATCGGAACCTTTTTCGAATTCACGGGCGTGGCCACAGCCTCGTTTTCTTGCCAGGCTATATACACGTCCGCCTCTCGATATATGCAGTACGATAACCGATGGCGCGTTCGTGGCATTGCAGAGAACCAGCGACCTGTGCGTGCGCTATACATGGAAGTATACAGACAGCAAAATAACATACAGATACGTTAACAAAAAAGTAATTACAACTGACCGCCGAGAGAGGATGTGATATGAGTATAGATTTGAGAGGTAGTGGACGAAAAGGGGCACGCGGGTCTAGTAAGGAATTACAGTCTTCGTTGGAACGCACGCGAAACATGCTGAATTTAAACATGTTACTGCGCGAGTAATGCCGTATGCAACTTGAACTGCGCGATATTATTCATTGCAGGTGTAACCAAGGGGTTTTACGTCACAAAACCACGATATGATTACTAGGTACGCCGTAGCGGGGGGCCTCCGGAAAATTTTTGACCATCTGATGTTCTTTAACGTGCACTGGTGTCGCACAGTACACGGGCCTTTTATCATTTCGCCTCCTTCGAAATGCGACCGCCGCGGCCGGGATCGAACCCGCGACCTTATGGTCAGTAGCCGAGCACCGTAACCGCTACACCGCCGCGGTGGACTAACCAAGGGGTTGACGATTCAGTGAAGTAAGTTGGTTGGTTCGAAGCGGCGACGTGAAGGTGGCGAAGTTAAATTGAATGAACGAAGAGTAAAAAAACGCGAAAAGCAGCTATTATAACGGTGACGTAGAACTTTTTTTTTTTCCCTGGATTACTTCCATATAGCCTGTTAATCTCGCACGTTAAGTGCCGAGACGATGAGTGGGCGAAGAGCAAGATGGGATCCGCCGCCGGGTGACTGCCGGCAGGGGTCAGGCAGGAAGAAAGAAAATCTGTCGGAGACTAAAGTGGGTCGGCGACTTTGTAACCCAATTCTTTCTCTTCTCCTCTCGGTGAACACGCTAACGGCGATGAGAGATGACGTCACAGCAGCCTCCTCCGCAGCAGGGGTCGCGGCTACAGGACGACCCCTTCCTGCGTGTTCGGCGGTGGCTGATCGTGACGACGGATAACGTATACGTGGGCTGTTGAGTTAGCCCCCCAACATCGCGCGTCTTCGGGTGCCGATTTCCATCTTGAAATCAACAGTCGATTATTTGTTTCTCCTGTTTATCTCTTTCTTTATCGCTTTCGATAAAGCGTCATCGATGTGCAGTAGTAAAGTCGTCTTTATAAGGCGAAAGGCTTAAGGCCTGACCACGCGTGCGCGTTGCTGCGCGCCCTCTCTCTCCATTGGGTGAGGGCGCGGCGCTGCGACGAAAAGCCACGCGCTGGCACGCTGCAACGCGTACGTGCCGTCAGGCCTTCAGATGCCTCACTGAACGCGAAATTTGACCGTCAGCGTCCCGCGTCGTCGGGGAGGAGTGATGCAAAAAATAGTCACGTGATGACATCATCACGTGACGTAACGTCACATGATGACGTCAACACGTGACATCGTAGCTTTGTCAAAGATCACGGAGGCAATGCAAAACCAGGTGAGGTGCCTCCGGTCTTGGAGGCAGTGCAAAACCACGTTTGGCGCAGAAAGCCTTCGAGGGGTGGCGGGGCAGCATAAATGCATCGACCGAGAAGAGAAAGAAGAAGGCTTTCGCCTTCGAGTCGCCTTATGTGAATGCATATGGGACCCTGAGAATTTTTTAGCGTCGCGTTCATGTAGAAGTACACGGAAATGGACCACTATTTCGTAGCGACGAGTGAGTGTACTGAAAAGCCGAGCAAATGCTCACACTTTGCTGCCCCCCTCAATTTCGCGGCGTTCGAGTTGTTTAGGATAGACATTAAGGGAACGGTCCGTCGTTCCAAATCCTTGTGCAACTATGCAAGTGGAAAGTATTTTAAAGAGAGGAAGACAGAGCGACAGTGAAAAGTGAAAGAGGTCGGGATCCCGTAATAAAAGTATTACAAGTGAACTAATAACCTGACGTACTGGAAATACATCGAAAACGGTGGCGACCTAAACGGCTCGCAAATGCGCACATCTGCTGTAACAGATATAGGCCATCCATCGAGCATACGACTCGATGCCGCAGACGTAATGATTACACAGGCTTACACATATGTAAGCGAGTGTATACAGCCGATATAAGAGATATCGTAGTATTGCTTCGACAACTCCGTGCTCTTCACGGTGCTTTCTAACAAAAAAAAAAAAAAAAAGCAATAAGTCTAAACCTACATCAATGGTCCGACATTGTAAAAACAGCGCATGTCCACCGCAAATTTTTTTTTATTACGTTGAAGGTAATTAAAGGAAGAAAAAAAACAGGCACATAAGCCGTATACATGAACGTGAAGCAAGCCAACAAAAGGAAGAAGCAAAGCCTGCGCAGGCGTTGCTAAGACCGCGTATACTCAACGTACACCCAATGCGAACATCGTCGCCCTCCGTGGGACGGACAGCCGTATACACGCAAGAGGCGTCGTCCACTAGACGCGCGTCCTCCATTTTCCATTTCGGGCCGGCCGAAAATCGCGCGCCCGTCGGGGTCGCGCCCATTTCCACACGGGTATACACACTATGTTCACGCGAGTGTGTGGAGGATGGCAGCGCGAGGCTGCCCTCCGGCGTGTCCCATTGTTTATTGTGCTCGATGCGATGGTGGCGGTGACGGCGGTTTCCACGGCGCATCGAGGACGGAACCGAGCTCGGCGTCCGCGACGACGCGTCATGCAGCGCGGACAATCGGTTTCGGGGATGCGCGCGCGTGCTCGTCGCTTGCTTCCCAAACTGGGACGGATCAACGGGCGGAGCGGGGTCGTCCGAAAGAAAAAAAAAAACAAATAAACACGCGGACATCGTAAACAAGGGCAGCGCCTATCTATATAGTGTTCCGAGTGACAATGGAGAATTTTCAGCCCGCCCGCGTAGCCGTGACGGTAAGCTTTAGCTGTGCCCGACGTTTCCTTATCAGACTCTATACCGACTTTGCCTTACACCGTACAGTGCAAGGCAGAATCCTCCGTTCTGTAGGACGGAAACATTTATTTATTTATTTTATTTATTTGTTGGCTGCTGTGAGCCTAAGCAGGCCCATACAGGAGTGAACAATGAATACATAGGTCAATTTCGCAACAGCATGACTGAAACATAGTTATCACACTTCAGCACAGTGTTATGCGACAAAGTTTTATACACTGATCAAAGCGAAGGACAACAGAAAGCAACATTTTTACATAACTCAGTGTTACGTACATACAAATCTCACAGTGTCATCGTGAATTTAGAAATGTAGAAATATAGTCACTTGAAGGGGTTATACAAATAGATATTGTTCGAATTTAGCAGTGAACGCCCCTAAGGATTTAACATTCATGCACGCATGTGGCCGAGCGTTCCATTTTTCTATCGTAGACGGGAAGAAAGAACATTTGTAAGTGTCGCAGCGTGTTTCAAAAAGAACAGGCAAACCTAAAGCTCTGATACACCAATCCACTGTCACGCGCGCGAGTTGAACTGAAAGATATTCGGCCAAAGTATGGATGCTTCGACGCTGCATCCATGGCTGCGACCACGCGCAAGATTAAAAAGGAAGAACAGAAAAATGTGCGCGTCTTCGAAACCGACTGTCCGCGCGCCAAGAAGCGTCGCCGCGGCCAGGATTCCATCCCGCGACCTTTGGCGCAGCAGTCGGGCACCATAAAGACAGAGCGAGGAATATATGCTCGAATGAGAGCCGGCACTGAACGATGATCGCGGCAATTGACTGCCAACCATTCTCCGGGCTACGCATGGCATTGTAGTTTACACTGTGAAGGAAACGCTGATGCCTCTGGCATGGCCACGCTGAAGGGACGTTTCGAAACAAGCGGCACACACCGAGACAGAAAGGGCGCTTCGCGGGCTCAGAGAACGAGCCCCGCGATGTTACTGGATAAGTTGTTCGCCGGAGTATATAACGCCCAAAAGCATAGCGAGCCTTCTAATTTACGTATGCGATCAACGCGGCCACCGGACTTCTCACGAAGTTTTTGGCTCTCGCCTTGCCACTTATGAAACGCGCACAAAGAGAGAGAGAGAGAAAGGAAAGACAGGGAGGTTAACCAGTGGGAGACTCCGGTTTGCTACCCTGTACTTGGGAAGGGGAAAGGGGGGTGTGAAAGAATGAGAGAGAAAGAAGAGTTTGTGACAGTAGGCAAAAAAGAAAAAGTAGTGACTGGAGCACCGTCCGAGTAGCACGCAGCAACACTGTCCACGAACGGTCACAGTTTGTCGTTCAGTCCGGTTGATTGCAGAAACCGCAACAACGCCCTCAGAGCGGCTCGTGTTGCAGACCGGGTAGGCCAGGGCCCCAGGATTTCGTTCTCTGTGAGGGGACGTCCTGGTACACGGCCGGGTACACGCTCAACCGGGGACCGCGAGGAGGACACCTTCACGCACGCTGAGGAGCCGCGGCGGTGTTCGCTGTACACGACGAACTTCGCTCACCCACGCCTCGCATCACCCTCTCTTATTCTGTTCTTTCTTTAGTTTCCTCGAAATGGTGGTATGCAGGCTACGGAGAAGCGTGGGTGTACGGCCGTACGCGCGACAGGTACGAGCCCCTCCGCGGCAGCGCTATAACGCGCGGGCGCCGCTGCAAGCGGCGAACCTTAGCGGGAACACGATGGACGACTCCGCCCATGGGCGTCAATATCGCTTTGACGACCGAAGGGCTGGCCCGATACCACGAACGACACGTGGAACGTAGAGTAGAGTACTTCTGAGGACAAAAGTTCGGAGACTGAGGGGGGTCACAATAAAAAGAAAGAAAGGAAAGAAACAAAAAATAAACCCACGTTCACCAGTGGAGCACGCGCAGCATATTTTACTCGACTCGTTGGCTTACCCGAAGCTAATCGAAGCGCTGTACTGATGAACATGGACGAGAACTCGTGGTGACGATGTCACTGGAATAAGATTCAGCCAACAACAATGCCGCAGTGATCCCGACGATGACAACATAAGAAAAAGAGAAAGAGCAAAAAAAAAAAAAAAAAAGCTGAAAGATGCAAGCCTCAGCCCCTTGATTGCTTGATTGGTCACAGTTGTGCACAACTTCCCTTTTTTCTTTTATTCTTCATACAAAAAAAAAAAATGCCTCAAGGAGTTCAGGATTGCCGATGACACAAAAGGCTATCTCCATCAAGGAAAAGGAAGAAAAAAAAAAGGGAGAAGAACGGCTTCAATAATATGAATGGAATAAAATAATATACGAGCAGGCCCAGGTGACGTGCGTCAAAAAACGGCGCTGTTCCAGTTCCGGCGCGTCCCTCTGACTGAAGGTCGCTTGGCAGGTTGTCACGCAACGCCCATGAGAGGAAGAACGGACACAAACACGCCGCCTAACCCCCCGTTCATTTCCTTTTTTTTTTTTTTTTTTTAACGCTTTATTTTACGGGTCATCCGTTGAAAGCGCCGCGATACGCCGCTTCGTGCGCGAAATAACGGCGCACAAAGGTAGACAGCAGTCCCGCGATTGTGTATAAGCGTGAACTGGACGCGGTGAACAGCGCGCGAGACAGCACAAGTATAGAGCGAAACGGTGTCCCACATTCAGCGCCGGTCCAGAGAAAAAAACCGACCGCGGCTTGTGTGTCTGTGGATGCATATATATGCTATACACAGGCGGCCACGCGGGTACGACGACTTGAGTGCTCGCTGCTCGTGCCTTCCACAGACACACAAAGGGACGCAGAGCTCAAAGGGAGACACGGAGTATAATACGGAAGGAGGACACGCTGAAAGAGGCAGGTGTCCCTGACCAGCTGTCGAGACGCGGTAATAGCGGCAGAGATCACAGTCCTCGGGACAGACGGGGAGGCAACGCCGGACACGGCAACTCCGGAAAAGTCGGGCGAGATCGACTCGTTCTGCGGTACCGATACTTCTGGACTGAGCGCAAGACGCAGTGGTTTCAACGTCGTACGCGTAAGAAAAAAAAAGAAAACATAAACGAACACCTTGCTGTGCCATGAGAGGTATTAAAGTTATGTTTGCGTTTTGTGCTAAACAACAAAAGAGAAGAAAATTGTTTTCCGCCTTGCAAGGCGCGGTTTTCGTACTAGAGGATAGAAGCCCCTAAGTTGTCGTTTTTTTTTTTTTTTTTTTTTTTCATTCAGCTCTGTTTATACAGTTGAGCTAGGAAGTTGTTCTCATAATAATAATAATAATAATATCTGGGGTTTTACGTCCCAAAACCACGATATGATTATGAGAGACGCCGTAGTGGAGGGCTCCGGAAATTTTGACCATCTGGTGTTCTTTAACGTGCACTGACATCGCACAGTACACGGGCCTCTACCATTTCGCCTCCATCGAAATGCGACCGCCGCGGCCGGGATCGAACCCACGACCTTCGGGTCAGCAGCCGAGCACCTAGGAAGTTGTTCTCAGTGAGACTAAGCAGCTTCGTGTGAACGAAGCTATACCACCCCGACTAAGCAGAGCCACGGCGACATATCACCACAGCGACGGAGCTTAGTAGAAAAACACTCCTTCCGAATACAGGGCTGAGGAGGTATGGGTGCCGCAAGCAAGGCGGCTAAAAGCTGGTAAAACGAACTTATCTCTCCTCTGAAATAGTTTAATCCCATTCCCCATCCGTTTACAGAGTAGTATGCTGGTGGTTACATACGCACCGGCAAAAATGAGTTTTTTTTTTTCAATAAAGACACACACACACACACACACACTCTCTCTCTCTCTCACCAGAGACGTTCCCTGGGGACAAATGTGAATACCCCACGCGGAGTCTGCGTCTCAGAAACGAAGAAAGACGACGTTCAGTTCGTTCGACACACAATCCCTTATTGTAAAGCCAGCCGTCGCAGTCCCGCATAACCGTATACCACGTCGAAGGCTGCACGTCGGGTCACTGCGGCCGCGAATGGCTGCCTTGCTACAAGACTACCAGGTGCACAGATGCCCACAAGCAGTACCCGGTATCAATACAACCCCACCTCCCCCCCCATTCCTACCCCACCTTGCTGAGACGGTTTATCATGTGCTGTTAGAGAGAAAAGACGTGCAATAAGCTGAATTCTCGCTTGTCCTGAGGACATAGCTTCTAACAGCTCTCAGGGAATCTTATGCATTCGCCTAAGACGACTCGAAGACGACAGCCGCCATCTTTTTTTTCTCAGTCGATGTACTTATCCCCTTCCCCCCCACCCCCCTTCCGAAATCTTTCCGCACCTAAAGATGTTTTGCATTTCCTCCAGGATCGGCCGACGATTGATCAAGCGACGCTGTCATGTGATGACATCGTCATATGACGTCACGTTATGTCACGCATCGAATTATGTCGATCTGTGGCGCCATGAGGACGTCCTACGGTGACGTCATCGCGTGATGATTTTTTGGCATCACTCGTGTTGACGCCTTCGCCGCGGGACGACGGTCGACACCGACAGTCAATTTTCACGTTTGACGAGGCATCTGAGGCTTTCGCCTGAATAAAGCCTTTCGACAACGCAGTTCTTGCCACGCACAAAGGTACTTATTAAATTAGAACTGTTGAGGCATTAGCAGATATTATTTTCGTATTATCCGCGGAGTCCTTGTTCTGGAGGCTTTCGCACCAGGGTGCAAGCGTTTGCGACGGCTGCGAATACAACACCTGGCGCTGTGTGCGTCGACCGCCAATCAGCGCAGAGGAGATCCGGCAGCTGCCGGGAAAGAGACCCGACACTTAACGGGCAGAGACAGCGCGATATATCGAGCACAAACAAACATGTACTACGAGTGTACCACCACGGTCGTGGTACCACACGCAGGCCACGCAGGAGGAAACAAGAGCACCATCAGTCCCACAGCATACAGCGGCGCGTCCATTTAGCGGTGCGTGCGGCCAGCTGCGGCCCAACATCAAGTTCACGCGAGCCACGCTTGCGGCCGGCCGAGGCGAAATGAAAAATACATACGCACGCTATAAGCGCCGGATTCCGTGTCCGACTGCTCGCCGCGGATTGTGTATTATATATATATACGGACGATATCGCGCCCATCTCCGGCGGCCCGCAAAGCGCTGCTGAGGAGGCCGTGGCGAAACGAATGACGGAAACCCCGGAGCAGCGAAGAGCCGTGTCCGAGATGCTCGGACTAAACCACTAAAGAGAAAAAAAAAAAAAACCGACACGTGAGATTAGCCTGATAAATGAACGCAAAAGCCGAACAAGATTTCCGATCTGGAGCACGGTTAGACGGCGAATCTTAAGAGTCCGTGGCAGAAGAGACGAGATTACCCGTTTCTCTACGTGTAAAAGAGAGAGAGAGATGCAGCTAAAGGCCACCAGAAAAACAAAGTTGGGCTTGCTCTAACTACTACTACAGGGGAAAAACAAAAACTGGGAAAACTGTGCGACAGCGACGATGCATAAACCGACACAAATAATAGAAATAAACATATCCGTAAAATCGAAACGTCTTAAGAAGCTAAAGTACGCACAGGAATCAATACGATTATGATTCTATTATGATTCTATATATTATTATGGGTGGAATTGCGCGCGTCTTTCGAATTATTTTTGAAGATGTATAAGCAAACGCTCACGATTATGATTCCCTGTCGCATTATGAAACAACGCCTTGTACCCGCGAGCTTTATTGCATATCACTATGCAAAACTTTGGAAAATCAAATTTGGGTATAGCAGTATATTCTCACCAAGTGTTGATGTAACGCCGCAAGGAACACAAGGGTTATAATATACGCCTTACTTTGGGGCTTCAGAATAAGTCTAACCATATAATGTTATTTCCCGCGTGCAGGACGCGACTTCAATGCAAAGGCGTTTTAACATCCACTTCGTGCTACACGGTTTGTGTACATGCGTTGATGCTTTAGTGAGGGCACCTTCGGCAATTTTTCCCTTTGACAAGCAATGAAAAAACTTTTCGAGCCTTCATATATTGAACAGCAAAAGTTAAGAGATGTCGGCAACTTCTTACGGGAATCGGCTGCCCCCCCCCCCCCCCCCCCCGCTCCCCTATCCGAATGCCTACAGCCAATCACAAATCATAACGGCGTTCAGAAGTGAGCATGCAAAACAGTGACCCTTAGATTATTTGACCCCTGACAGTCCCGGACTCAAGTACGCTGCGCACGCAACGCTCATTGGCTGAGGCACTATCTCGGGCAGTCCGCCACTGTCAGGGACGCATGATTTAAGACGCCCAATGCAACTTGCTGTTGTTCCTCCGAGCTATCCTCACGCTACTTCTCTTCAACGACAGAGCACCGTTAACGACGACAACCCGCAACGCCGTTAACTCCTGACCAGTAGCGCGTTTCTCAAAACCACGTTGTCGTAACCGAATGACGCAAAACTCGGCCACACTCGATGACTCAGCGAGCTACAGCTGTCATCCAGTTGGCATGCGAGCCTCGCGACACAATGGCCTTTTCTCAACGCTTTTCTCAAGACGAGGGAAAAAAATACACCGAAAAGAAACTTGACCGTGAGTTAGAGAGGGTTGATTGAGACGTTCAGCTGCGTCTCTTCCTATTGTTTCCGTCTCCCAGAGCGCTCGCATACAGCGAGAAAGACAAGCCCTTGGCCCAGACCTAGACCCTTTCTACACGACCGGGGTACGTACTTCGCATGGCTAATACCGACAAAGCGGTCCTCGATCATTCGGATTGTGAACTGGGATAGTGTATCCTCACAGCGTGTGTCTGTCTGCATATCCTTCACAACGTTGGGTGAAATTACGTCGTCGATTTAGGATATGCGATATTTCTGTCGAGTTATCAGCACTTGAAGGCTGTCTACAGCCCACTGGAAATTGTTAAAATGATTATAAGCGGCACTGTTAATAACAAGGACGTCCTCGTTCAGTATACGTTCAAAAGTGAAATATTTCCTCAACGACGCCTCTATTCGCTAGAATGATCAACAAAATGTAACTACACGTTCGCTTCTGATTTCAGAAATACTACTGTCGAGGCTAAACCGGCGCATGAATGACAGCGGCCTGGCTCTCTCAATGCTACAGTATCAGCGAATAAGCGCCGAGCTGTCACTGTTGGAATCACACACTCCGGACTTCCAATTTCTCAACACAAACTAGAACACACTCTTCTGAAACGACGTGCCCACGAATGCACAAATGGATTCCATAATGGAACAGCGGAGGCCCATAGTAACGCCCGCAGTCCGCGGAAAAGAGCCGGCTGCGCGATCACGGCAGGCCCGCGCGCGACGATGGGGCGTCACGCAACCCGCCGCACTCGCCGAGCTGGGCAACAAACAACGAGTGGCGGCGAAAGGTGGGGCCAGGCACGACGCTCCACGCGACCTCTTCGGTTCCGGCCGATTCGGGGCCGCCGCCGCGGCTCCGTTGTTTACGCGCACCAGAGGGACCCGCTCGAAGCCGTGTTATTATATGTTACCCCCCCATCCCTTCTTCCTCTATGTATAGCCGACGCGGCGAGACTTGACAACAGCTTGCGCAAGGCGGCCTCAGGTGGACGCGAATCACGCCCGTGTCCACGATGACCGAGAAGGCTGCTGCTGCCTTCGCGTTCTTTGATCTTCAAACGCCGCTTGCGAAATTTTTCTCCCCCTCAGAAGAGGAGGAGGCCCACGAGGAAGTGGTTGTTCGGCGCCCCCCGTCTTCAGATGATGGACACTTGAAGCGGCGTGCCCATACCTGCGAGCACACAGTCGGCCGCCTCCGCGCGATTGTGCGCGCGCTTTGGGAAAAAGCTCGGGCAGATAGAGTGGAGGTCGATGGACCCCGACCGGTGTTGCCTATACAGAATCGAACCTTGTTCGAAGACGCCGAAGTTCGAAATGCTCCAGCGGTGGTTTAGCGCACAAAGGACGGTGACACGTGCTGCCTGCTGGAGACGTCGATGTCCTATATCGCAACACGCATGTACGCCTTTGTGCGGTGCCTTCAGTTTACAACGTTGGATAGTCCTCGGACAGCCGACGAGCGCATATTTAAAAAAAAAAGCTAACAAATATAATCTATAAAGACAGAACACCAACACGAAAGTAAGCTGCTGCCAGTGATACCACGTTCGTGAAACTCTCAAAATACAGTGCAACAAAAACGACACGGACGCCAGAATATTACAGGACACATCCCAGCGCTGTGTTCGAGATGTTCAAGAAACTACCTACTAGGCGAGTAGTCGACTGTTCTACAGGATACCGCACCCTTGCATGATAACGTTACCCCATCTACCTCCCTCCCCCCCTCTCGTTCCACGGTTATAAATGGCGACGCATCGCGTGACGAACAGAAGTTAAGTAACCGATTTGTCGAAGGTCTTAATCAGTATACGACACTGAAGCATAATGGCTGTGATAGCAGCCACCAACAAAAAAGCACGTTTCGCAATGCCATCGTCGATGCATTGACGATGGGTAGCTGCAGTGTGCGACAAACGGGCAAAAATAGACACCATACATCAACGATGCATCCTCACCATGTTACGAAGGCGTGCCCCGCCGGGGTCAACACTGCCTGAACGCTGACATCTGACGTCGTACACGTCGCAATAAATAATCGCAGTACATTACTCAAGCCGATGCAGACGAGGAAGGCGCATGCAGATCCCGAGAGTGCCGCGACATTCGCGCATATACAAAAGCAGAAGGAGGAGAGCCGCCGCTCGAAACGGCTGCGGTTGACGAAGACGAAGGAAGCCACCGTGATGGACGAGGGGACGGAGGGCGGACGACAGGACCGCGCGAAAGCTGCAAGCGACGCACGCCGGCCGCGGCTCCCGAGATCGCAGCGATCCCGGTCGTCGGCTACGAGGCACGAACAGAGAGCCTCGCCGCCTTCGAGGGACACGTAAAAAGAACCGAACACAGCGCAAACAGCCGACGAGTTGCGGGAGTTAAGCGTGACCACGACTTCGATTCGCGTGTGGACATGCTTTCAATCCTGCAGAAAAAAATAAATAGAACGTTACAAAGCGAACAAAATCGTACTTTGCGATACGGCTTCGGACTATGAATGCGTCGGAAGTGAAGGGTGCGTCAGAAGTGGAAAAGCTATAACAATCGCGCGCTGCACGATGATGACCACGTACACCACCAGTGCACAACGGCATTCCCACGAGAAGTAGCAGAAACCTCCCCAATAGGGAATCGTAGCAGTGCGTGTAGGCATTATTCTTTAAATACACCACTAAGCCAACACACGACGACACTAGTCGACATCATTTTGCCAACAAGTCATACCCGTGAAACCCTCTTTCAAAACCGACGGTGGGAGGGGGAAGGAGTTACACTAACAACGTGGCCTCACAGACGGTGTGGCGAATCGACTGCGTTGCTTTTCTCTCTGCGCCAACTGTGCCATATCCATGGATTATTGTCCTGTTTACGAGTCTCTTCTGTGTTGGTTCCAGTGCGCTTGCTAAGACGCACAAGTTCAACATCCATCAACTATAGACCAAATTTCTGCGTTGAATATTCCATGTAACTGCATGGAATGTACGAGGTATAAAAGTGCTGTCCACAAACGAAACTTTTGTGGGACCTCTGGTGTCATCTCGTTCCAAGTTCAGCATTAGCGCTATCGGCAGCGATGGCCGACTTTTAACATGCAACGCGTAACGTTACAGACAGACGCGTGATTTTCCGAGGGATATGTAACCTCGGATGCTTATGCATTAGAAAGCTCGCAGGAACCGTGACAGAGAAACCGAGCGTTCGCACTTCGGAACAGAAGAGGTAGAGAGTCCCGAGCTATCGGGTATGCGTGGCGCGCCGCGCGAAATGACCCTCGATGAGGGGCACCGTCGCCCGGTGGAGCCGGCAAGATTGCAGTGCAGCAGCAGCAGCAGCAGCCTGGCACGCACGTGAGAGAGCAGCCGGCAGCGTGCAAAGCGCGGCCGCACCGGTCAAGGACGCCGGCTCGGCCGAGCAGGCACGACCGACGGCGGCGGCTGTGAGACCGGCTGGACGACACGCGTAACACCGCGCCGAAAACACCGCGCCACCCCTCAACCTCGTTCGCCACCCTTCTTCGCATCACAAACTATTCCTCTGCATTTTTCTTTCTTTACTCGCCGCTATTGAAACTAGAAGGCGAGGAAGAGGAGGAAAGAAAACTGCCCGCAGTATTGCGCGGACGCCACGACGGAAAGGGAAGGAGACTGCATGGTCAAGTTCCCAAAGGAGAGATGCGAGGCCGAGATACCCGGCGATGATACGTCGTTGACCCTGGAGGCAGGTGGTGCGCCGGCGGTGAACGGAGGCAGGCAAAATTGCGGCCGCTGCGAAGCAGGCCATAGCGCGCAACAAGCGAGAGTTGAGGCCGCATTATAAGATACGATCCTTCGCATGCAATGCTTGGCTAGCAAGCGGTATAGCACAGCAATATATAACGCTTAGGGTTTGTTTTTTTTTATTCATGCGACGGCGGTATAAACGCACAAACGCCTTTTTTTTTTTTTTTTCTGTGTGCTTCTGCAGACGCCCAGGACGGTTAGCTTAAAGTGGATATTAAGTATTCTTTAGCGCGCGACACGGAGGACAAATATTCAAACTTCTTGAATAGGTCGACTTAGTTAACAATAATACGAGCGTTCCTTTTTGTTATTATTGCTTTTAATGCTCTAGCCATTCAATTAAGAAGCGAAACACGAAAGCACACAAAGATCAGTCGTCGAGTAATCCTTCCCATGCATACTTTCCTTGCATACTCCCAGCGTTAACTGGTAACTCTCAGGCTTCCTTCCAGAAGATATACCGCGTATGCACTGCCACTTGTTCAACGCAGTTTCGCTTCAGCGAGGCAGCCGAATTCGCAGCGCACGATGTATGCATCCGGCAGCTACCGTGCGCTCACAGGGCGCCGCGCAGAGTTTTTACCGGCGCCGCGGTCTCGAGGAACACGTCGCACGCAGTCTCCGCCGGCGTTACGACGCACGCCGTGACTGCGCATGTCACGCTCAACGCCACGTTACGCGCGAACTGCGTTTCGCCTGCGCTGCGCTGCACGTCATCCGCCGCATGCATTGTAGCTGTGTTCTCCTCTCAACTTCGATCTCTACCTCCCTATACACGAGGAGCGCTCCTCCGATCCCCGTAACGGCCGGCACATAATATACCATGCAGATCCGGACGTGCGAATCGGCACTGCACTCTCTCTCTCTCTCACTGACAGACATACACAGAAAGAGAGAGAGAAACACACAAAGCGAACCTTCATGAAACAAACAGCCGACGCTCGTGGAACTTCCTTCCGTTCCGGTATGTAACGTCGGCCATAGAATTTCCTAATAATACACTATAGATGGAACTCAGGCGCTAGTATCGATGGGAGCAGCAACGCGTGGCGCTTCAGCCAGCATGGGAATGATGGGTAGTACACGGATTCGTCTAAGCTTCGTTCTCACGGCTCCCTTTGGCTCCGTGTGGCCTGGAGCCGCTTTGTCGCAAGACCAAGTTCAACAGACGTTATGCAGTTCCACTTCACCACATTACTTTTATAGGCTCAAAAATTTCAAATCGCCTCACGAAGTCCACAACGATCGATTCTTTTATCCGAAACAAACGTCAAAACACAACAGTAAACAAAGCCACAAGTGCGTTCGAAGCCGCAAGCACGAAGACTGGGCAAATCTGTTTACATACCCATCATTCCCATGGTGTCTCAACGATCGCAACGCCAGAGTTCCCTCTAGTAAATATTGTAGGAAACTCTATGACGTCGGCCATGCAGACGAGACATCGGAAATCAACTTGCCCCCACGATAGATGAAAGGTCAGCGGTCGCACCAAGAAAATGGACGACGAGGAAAGGACACTGCCAAACGCCTGCTTAGTAAACGAAGTTGACTAATAAAGACGTACTAGTTTGTGAATATTAATAACAAAGAAGGGTTGTGCACTCCTAATGGACCTTCTGGATTCGTCTCAGTCTCTCGCGCCTCCTTAATGCATAATTTGGCGCCGAAAGCTAGAATCGAGCCACATTTTGATGACTGCAACATAGTGCCAAAAACTTCATGATGAGGGTGCATAACTGATAAGTGCAGACTTTCCCACCGAAGGAAAGTGCCGGGTTAACTTTCCTTATCGCCCCTTCCGAAGTAGATAGCCCTCCCTATCGGAGTGATTTCGTGTCATACATCTTACTCCCATGCCATTCTCCTTGTCAGTCTTTCCTGCTTGATTTTTTTTTTTCTCGCAAATGGTATGCTTGCTAGAATTGTCCTTTCTTTCAGAGAGCAGGTACATGTATACTATCGTGAGCAATATGAGTCGAAACACCGAATTCATGTTCGTTCAACGACTACTTTCTAATGTATATACTGATATGAATGTGACTTATTGCAGTGCCAGAGATACAATGCGCTTGAGCATTTGGTCTCAAACACTTTCGCGCTTGCCAAATGCGTCTACTACGATCCTCAAAAAGTAATTACAGTGTTCCAGCTCATTTTGGAAACAACTACACGTGCTGCTTGAGAGAATAAACATACGGTTGTCAGTCGGCAGCACTGTATGCCGATCCTTATCTGTCGTCCCTTTGTGTTGTCTCCACTGAAGTGAACGACATTGTATTTAAGTCGAGAAAGGGAGAGAAACACTCGAGCTGCGCTTTGAATTTAGATTCTCCAACGCCACTGTTATAGTCTCGACATCCACGCTCGCTGGCACGGGATTATATCAGCAACGCCCACCGCTGCAGTGCGCATACTGTAGGCACACGCAACTATCTGGGCGACGCAAGGTCGCGACAGCTCCAAACGCTCACCTGTACATTTTTTATTTTTATTTTTTTATTTAAGCGTTCCGAAACCAAGGGCGCGCACTGCGAATGGGGTCTCGTCTCGGCGTACGCAAAACGCTCGCGCACGCGCGCTAGCGAGGGGAGAAAGAAGCGTCTAGCGGGAAGAAAAACGAAATCTGCGAGCGCTGTTGAAAAATATAAAGAGACAAAAGAATGTCGAGGCAGCATGCAGGATAGCGCGGCGGCGGCTCTCGAGTCTGTAGGCGGCAGAGGAAGCCTCGCTTACCGCCGACAGCGGGCTTCCTCCTCGCGGTCGCCTCTTCGCGCGACACACGACCGCGTCGCGACACTTCACGGACGGCCGAGGATAAAGCGGGTCGCTCCGCAGGAAACACTCGAAAGATAGACAGGCTCGCAAAAGAAGAAAACCGTGTTCCTTTCCTTTACGGGCGCACGAAAGAGAGAAGACCGCGAGTTACATGTGACAGCAGACGACGCCATAGAGCGGAAACCGCTCCGTTTGGCTTTGCGGCAGTGTGGAAAAGCCTGTCCGAGGGATTTCGCTGTCCAAGCGGAATGTATACAGACGTCCCCTGCCTGACACGGTGCGTTACAACGATGTCCTGGATGAAAGCTTCGAAATAGAGCTAGAAATGAAATCTAACAAACGGTACGGTGCTCCGAAAGTTTTGTGTGTTCGAAACTCGTTCACTAAGTCCACTGATGCTGCTGCTAAAATGAACGTGCTTGATACCAGACTGTATGCTTTGAATTTTTTTTCTCCTCCACTGTAATGACATGAGGCGCTGTGGGTATGGCATAAATAAATAAACAAATAAATTTGTGGGTTTACCTGAGAGGAATTAGGGGGAGTGGAAGCGAAAATATAAGTGCAGCTCCAATCCTGAAGCATTTTCGACTAATGCCAAATATCGGCCTTAACTTTCTGCGATCCATTATCTTGGATCGCTTATCAGAATGATTTCTCAACTTCGTTGATGTCAATCTAACGCGTCTCAAACAATCTTAAGTTCTTCAATTACTCACCTCGTTCTCCCTGTCTGAGCCGGCAAGTGCTATGAACGTCGCTCCACGCAATGTGTGTGTGTATATATATATAGATACTTGCTGATAGCGGCGTTCGTTTGCTGCTGTATTCCTCGGGTTAACTGTGTGTTTCACGCGCTGCCATACAGCATCTCAGAGGCCACGTAGAAAAAAGCGCGGGGTTGAGGCCTGCTCCGGCAGGTGCCGCTACGATCACTGGCGTAGTCAAGGTAGATGGGTGTGCAAAGCCCCAAGAAAATTTGCAATTTCGCATGTGCATGTATACACGCACACGTCGAAACACATGCAAGAACATTGTCACGGAATGCCACGTTTTCGACCCCTCGTCACGCCGATTACGCGCGCCGCACCCACCCCGCTGACCGGCGCGCCGGCTTGGGCGTGAAAAGTTGTTTCGTAGAGCCGCAAAGAGCAGCGGAAGGGAGTGTCGCTGCCGAAGTTGGCTCTTTGTTGAATACCGAGGCTACGGCAGGTATATGGAAAGCCGCAGAGTGCCCCGAAGTTTTGGCTGCAAACACTCGGCATGAGAATGGAGGCAAGATGCGTTCCCACGGTAGGAGCTGCACGTGGACGAGCCGCCTACGCAGTCACCGTAAACGGGTTGTCTATTTTGATTAATGGAGAACCCTCCCCTAATTAAAAAAGGGGCGTCGCAAATATTTTGAGGGCGGAGTTTGCGACAATGGAATGCGCATGATTGGACCCATGTTGATGGTCCTCTTTTTCCCCCAGGAAGAGAGTGCGGGGACACGAAGGGGATTTAAGCGCAGGTTAGAGCCCTGCTAATCAGTCTAGCTGCTTGACAAGCATGGAGTAGAAGTAGATCAACGAGTATCTCTCCTAGAAGTTTTTAGTGTGCGCTTTGTATCGGCTGGCCACCTAAACTTAGCCGTTCGCCTAGTTGAGACACGTCTGCAACGTAGGCATCGGGACTTCAATCTCGGGTTAGCTCAACCTGCCCGAGATCTCCTTCAAGCGCTAACTCCCGGAAACATCGGCGTTGCAACTCGGACCCACCGACATTGGAGTCGTGCCAGATATCTTCGGGACTTCTCGCATCCGATCGTCGTGGACGCAACGCTGCCGGTCATCACACGTATGCTTCACCTGTTTATATCATCGAACTTTTGCATTTCTTCGGTTTTATTTCGTTCCATTGTTAGTTTTAGCGTTAACTGATTTTGTGTAATTTTGTAAGCTCATTTTGATTCTATTTGTGCATTGTTAGTTATTTTGAAGTGTTGTAGTTAGAGTGCTTGTGCCGCAATAGCTCAATTAAAGCTGTTGTTTTGTCCAAACACTTCTCCGATCTCTTCACTGTTTCTACTTGCGTACGGAACGACCGAACCCGCTGTCATTCCCGTCGCCGACTTCGCGCTGGCGACGCTTGAATACAGCAAAACCGTAACAAACATACGTAAAAGGTAGTTGACACCCCACCCCCCCTGAAAAAATTCCAGGCTACACCTCTGGCAGCGGTCCCAGCTGCTCACTATGTTTCACTGAACTGAATTAATATTCATTAATTATTATGTGTGTTAATTAGTATGTGCGGTTTTTACGTCCCAAAACTACGATATGATTATGAGGGACGCCGTAGTGGAGGGCTGCGGAAATTTCTACGATGTCGTGTTCTTTAACGTGCACTGACAAGTTACAACGCACAGTACACGCTCGGGCCGCTACCATTCCGCCTCCATCCAAATGCGACCGCCGCGGCCGCCATCGAACCTGCGATACCTTCGGGTCAGCGGCCGAGCACCGTAACCTCACCGTGATAGACTTCTCAGTGTTAATTGACCATTATCTCAAGTTATGCCCCGATATCGCATGTATCCAATATAACTCTTAACTTGAAACAAGAACCGTGGATTTCATTTTTTTTTACGGGACTTTTTATGAATGTTCTGAAAGGCGGAACTAAGCGTTCCACCGGAAGTGCCTGGAAAAAGAAACGAGAGTGTCACTCAATGCACGTGCCACACTGAAATATACAAAGCCACCACGACGAAGACGACGCGACGGTCGTCTACGCCCACACTGCCACAGCAGCTGCAATCGAGTCGAGAGACGTGAACGTGCGACGGCGACGGGTCCGATAGAAGTGGAACGGCAGCTGGCGATCTCTTTCGCCCTTTCAAGACGCGTAGAACCGAGAGAGCAGCTGCGCGACATTGAAGACGAGACGGGTATATATTCGCAACAGCGTCGACCGCGAATCGGCGCTTTTGGCCAAAAGCTGTATCAACGCCGCAATGGCGTGGCACACACCGTGAATCAGGTTCTTGATAATGATGACGACGATGGCGATTACTCTTATCGATGGCGCTAGGGGTCAATAAGGGAGATAGGTCCAAGAATTAAATGACAGGAGATGGGGTAAAATGAAACACTAGAGGGGATACCGAAGATACAGAAGCAAAGATTGGTAAAATAGGGTAAAAGCACGAGTGAGAAAAGCAGATAGAAACGGATAGATATCCATAGTATTAACGCAGTTGAGGTCAGGAACAAACAGTCAACAGATCAGAAGACCGAAAGAGGAAAATCAATGGTTCCCTTAAGGTGCACGCGCCCATTTGTCGCTTTAAAACGGTAATAATAATAATAATAATAATAATAATAATAATAATAATAATAATAATAATAATAGGGAGACATGCGCACTGTGATAACGGGAATTAGTACGGTACCGGATTCTTCATTATGGTATGTAATAGCGAAAAAAAAAAAAGCTACGAACAACAATCCCGACTGGGGGTCCATCGATCAGGCCATCAGAGCAGTAGTATAGAGACGACCCGACAGACACAGCCGAACAAAACAGTCGAGGAGGTCAGTGGCCGCCACTACAATGTTCCCTCCTCGCCGCCACAGCAACAGCCCAGTTCCGCAAAGATCAAAATTTCGGCGTTCGCCAGTCTGTGCAATGAAGACCGTGTGCGCGCGCACAACGGACACCGAACCGCGCTCGCAAAAGCACGTACACACCACAAAAAGATACCGCGAGCCAGCCTTCTGTGGTAACTGCACCTTTTTTTTTTTCTTTACTTATATCCCGGGGACACGGTGACCGCGCACATAAAAGAGCGGATCCAAAAAGGTGCAGTGGCAGACCCGCGAATATACAGCAAATCCCCGCCACCGAAACGACCAGACACGAGTGCAGCGTATTCTTTTATAGATATTTCTTCGTTTTTTCCCATCAAACGCGGACATAAAGACAAGAGTCTATACGCCCTGTTCCATCGGTGGGCGGAAACTCCCCTCGAAACGCGGAAGTGCATCAATGAATGTGTGCGCAGGGCGACACACGCACACGCACCACCAGCACAGAGGAGTCAGCGACCGCGTCAGTGGGACCACTGCAGCTTTTCGAAGGGAACGCGGCACAACGGCAAACAGCGCAGAAAATGCGACTGGCGCCACGCTGATTGATCCGGCGCGCCACGCGCTGCTATTAAGAAACAAACATCAGTTGGCTGCTCGGCAACCGGGACAACACGCGCGGTTTGCTGTGACACTGAGCGCGTACACCCGGAGCACATGCGTGGGTGAAGGACCGAACAGCCTTAGTCTCGTACAATTGTTTTGTCAATTTCTTGTGTTTAATTAACATACGTTTTACAAAAGTACATCGCTAAAATGTGTTTGCTAGCCTTCACCCTCTTCCACGTTTCACACATGTGAGCTATGTCTAGTTCTCTTCCATTTATTCTCGCTGGTTTTGTTCTAGGCACTTTTTAAGGCTAGGCCTGTCGGTGTGTCATGTGGTCACGATGTGTCATGTGGTCACGGTGTGCCATGTGGTCACGGTGAGTCACGTAGTCACGATCCATCATAAAAACGGGTATGCGCCACAAAAATTGGGTAAAACCCACTACTTGCCACCGGTCCACTAAAGGTGAAGAAGGCAACAATTACCCCAACAAATAGCCGACGACGTTAGAGGAGCTGAAACACCCCTCCCTACATGCCGTAGGGAACTCAAACCGGGCATGTAGGGAAGAAGAACCTTGGGGTAAGCTGCATTCCGACGCAGCTTTCCGACGACGTTAGTGTAGCGGAAACACCCCTTCCCTACATGCCCAGTTTCAAGCTTGGCACCACTAGTGCCTCCTCAAAGAAATCTCTCTCAAAACACTGCATGTTTCGCCCCTCCCCAGGTTTCACTAACGTGAAACCTGGGGGAGGGGCGAAATCTGGGAAGGGAAGGGGGGGGCACGGCGCTCCGGACGCCCATGTCGGTACGCGCTATTTTTCTGAGTCCATCCCTCATATAATGTCCCGTTGGCAACTTTGAGGTATTTAAATAAATAAGTAAATAAATAAATAACCGATGGAACAGCGGCAACCCGACAACAAGAGAAAAGACTTCTGCCATTTCAGGAGACGATATACAACCAAGAATGTACGCTGCAGAAAAACCCAACCAGCCACATTTGCAACTTTTCCTTAGGATCGTCCTCACGTTGTTGCATTTGAGTACATACAGCTAGTGCGCAATGTTTCGCTCAGCGCTGTTCTTCCACGCTGGCAGTATACCTTTCCCAATGGGACTCCTGACCGATAGGTGGAAATGCATGTATACAGTACAAACTGGTACGTAACGCTGCCCACGTGGTTCCGAGGAGGCACATGCGATGAAACAAAACAGTGGTGTTGAAAGGGGGCGAGAAAGGCGACGGTGTTGTCGCTCGCGTGTGGAGGCGGTGACAGACGAGCAA
>JALIZH010022629.1:0-20724 GCA_030522465.1 Rhipicephalus appendiculatus
AAGTAAGTTATGTTTCAGATTTGTTGTCTAGGGGTTTGTGTAGTGAATGCAGGAAAAAAAAGTGACTTTATTCTCCAAAAGTAGCAGTCACACGCACTTTTAAAGGGGAGCTGTGTAAAGAGAACCAATGAAGCACAATGAATTTGACTGCTTTGACACCTACACCACAGAGCCCTGTGAGGCTGTAAACATGCTTACGAAATCACTGCCATGGGGGCGATTTCATTAGCAGTGTTAGTGAGTTCCCAGGGCTCGTCGGAAAGGAAGCTGGCTTCATTCAAAGGTGACAAAGAGAGCGACAGGATCGGTTCAAGTGACCACTGAGGGCAACTTGTAAGCAGCAGAAAGCACGTCACGTCCAAAAAGTGTGAGATTTCCATTGCAGAGGCTGTAATGAAGTGCAAAAGACTTGGCTCTTTATTTGAGCTCAAGTGTGTAAATGGTGAGCGCCCTTCTGAAGACATTTCTTTTGGGTACAAGTCACATCACGCTGATCCAACCGGCCACATTTTAGGTGACCCAGAACAACAGCGTGAAGTGTACCCAACTGCTCAACTGTTTGAGCAATGACAAGCACTTGCTATTACATACTGTTTCCTGTGTTGGAGATCCTCATAATATAGGTGCAATAAGTCCCTCGAATGGGTGAGTAAGAGTAAATAGTGCACATTTAGACTGAGACGGAGAAAGCAACACGACACCAGTGCTAACTATAACAAATGTTTATTTGAAACCGCAGAAAAATACATATGGACAGAAATAGGTGAAGTGAGTGCGCATGTCACACAGGCATGACAGCAAACTATCTGAAATCGGCACAAAGGAATGAAAGTTCCTTTTCGCACAAACTAACAGATAGTGTACAAACACACCATGTGCACAATGTTGAATCAATTCGGCTTGAAGTATCTCGGGACTAACTTTTTTAATTTCTGACAATCCTGTCAAATTAATCCAATTCATGTTACACCCACATGAGTCGAATAGCACGGCTAGAGCCCTGCCTTTGTGTTTTCCTCATTGCCACAGTGCTCTCTCAAATGATCCTTAAGTTATATAATAGAGTGGCCGCTGTAGAATTTTCCACAACTCAACGAGATCAGATACACTGGGTGATCAGGACATCTAATGAACTTAGATCTATGTTTCTTTCAGCACATCACTGGTGGCTTCTTCCCAAGCACATTAATTTTGCAAAGGCTGAAAAGTCCTTGAGGGGCACTAAACACAACAGATACGTCAAAGCAACAAGCAATTTTCATGAGATTATGAGCAATCTCATGCATGTAGCCACTACATTACGTTTCCTGCCAGTGCGCTTGATGGTGCAGGTGCACTGATAGGATGATTTGTGAAGTAAACTTCTTGCCACTCGCTACTTGAAATCATTACTTGAAAGACGTGATGCAAAGTTAGAAACGAGAAGAAACAAGCAGAGACAGAAAGAACGCCAACCAATAAATCTAGCACAGCAAGAATCAAAAGCAATCAAGCACACGTCTTTCAAGTAACGATACACCAACTGGCCCAACAAAATGTACTATTAAGCTTCATTTCTTCTACAGTGGGCCCTTTCCAGTCTGTTTCACCTTCTACTCAGGCTGAGGACTACGCACGCTTGATCACTTTTGCTTCTTGCCGTGCTAGTTTATTGGTTGGCGTTCTTTCTGTATCTTGTTTCTTCTCGTTTCTAACTTTGCCTCACATCTTTCAAGTAACTTTCTCTGCTATTTTAAATAAATATTTATGTATACAGCTTGTGTCATGCTGCTGACTCCATCATTGTCTAAGTGTGCCCTGTTTTCCTCACATTATGAAGCAACAAGCCAAGAACTACCTTCTCGACTTCACTTCTACATTGGTCAAAAAATGGTCGAACTGCCCATTTGTAGACATGGAAACAAATACCTACCACTTAATATGGGCTTGTCCAGACCTAAGGAAGAATGCTCCGATCTTTCACAGCAAGCTGTCCACTGCTTCAGTCCCTTGAATGGTCAGTTGTCTGCGCTGGGTACATGCACAAAAAACATTCCATCAGCTTCTGCGGAATAGAGGCCTTACAGTACGCAAGTAGTACATGCAAACATGATTGTTAAACACAGGTATATGTTGATATACCAAAATTTGACCTTGAATGATGAGCTCAGGATGCATTAAAGCAAGTATTAGTGGAGTAATGAATTTTGCAGACAAATGTAGCTATGGATTTTATGTCAAGCTTGCCCGCACTTGAGTACTAAAAAACTGATGAAAAAGGCAGCTTGCAAAAAGTAATTTGCCTAGAAAATTCCATCAGCACTCTCATGACAATATTAAATAAATAATTGTGTGCTCTATGTGCACAATGCATTGCAATGAGCCAACCATATGGTATTTCATCATGAATGTGAAGATTTCAAGATAACTCAAGATTTTGTAGAAGTGTAAGAACACCAGAGGGTACAGGAAAGATTGAACACTTATTTTTTCTGTCACCTCTGCTGCTCTTGCATGTTTTTAAATCTTGGGTATGTTTTGCCAACATGCCCAGATTTAAGCTCTTCAAAAAATCAACCTTGTTGCACTAAAGTCAATTCATACGGATACCTCATCCTGTTCACTACAAGTGTGTTTAATTCAATGATCCCTGAATTCACTACGCTTCTTTCGTCCTTTCATCGCTAGGGTCGCGTCAAGGCAGACTTGATGGCTTCGGGTAGCATGCGAGGGCTCATTGGCCAGCTACCAATGGCCACAAGTGGCAGTAGCATGTAGTCTTCGGATTAAACACATAGAGGTTCTGGGATAGATGAGACATCTACCGCTGTCGTAGCCACATTGGTGGAGCATCAGATGCACTACCCAGAGGTTTTAGATCCATTCCATGGCAACGGCAAGTGTCTCTTTCGCTTACTTTAATTCCTTTCAATTTGTCATATTTACCACACTACAGTTAGTTAAAAACTAAAATATTCTCCCCTATGCCTTCCTTGGCTTCATTAACTGTTTGCTTTGGCAGGTTGTGTCTAACAAGGACAACGAGGCCCTAATCCATTCCCCTTGTTTCGTCAGTCCAATTTCATAGTGCTTGGCATGCCACAAAATCAGTAACCGCACTGTCCAGAATTCTGTGATCAGATACCGTGTTGACATATCAGAAATGATATTCTCCAATTAACAAATGCATAATCTAATTCAGCACTGTAACCACTTTCCCTAAATGAACCTCTTGGTTGTGAATACTGCAAGTAAGACCCACCTTTTGGCTTCATGCTTGTTTGCAAAGCACAAAGGAAAGCGATAACTACAGTACCACACGATCAAGTAATGTTATTGATACACCATCACAGCCTAAACCATTTATGATAAGAAGCTTCTGCAATAGTGCTACTTCACTATTAAAAGAGCTGGTATAAGATAGAACATGTTTGGTTCATCAAAGACATGTAATGGCAGGACTAATAATTGACATCGTTTTTTCCCAGGTAAATACAGCAACAAGCAAGGCATGCACTAGCTTAATAAACTTAACTGAACTGGCACACATTTCTGTCAATGATGATTTATATATACATGGTGTACTACTTCCAATTAAGCTTACAATTAAATATGCACACTTACTGTTACTACTAGCACATAAATGATTAGCACAAATGTATTGCCTTCCCTTAAGTTTCCTGCACAACTAAATCAAAGGTCAAGCATATGGCTTGTGTATCTCTAGCCAGCAGCCCAGCTTACGTAAGACTGTCCTCGTCCCATATTTTTCTTTAATTTATTTAGTAAACATGTCCAAAGACTTGATACTTCACTATCGGCGCCTGGATTTCGGTATTCTATAGGCTATATTGCTGATGGGTTTTGGGGCCCCATATTGGGCTGTTCACTTCACTGTTTTGTATCTTTAACAGCTAAACAAACAGTCCTACGCCTCTGCATTTATTCTCCATTCTGTAAATAAACGCGTTCCATCGTCGCAATTGTCGTGGAGGTGCGGGGTAATCTTACGTGAAAAGCATTGGCTAATTTCCTGGGGGTGTAGATGAAAGCCGTTGCCGGGCCGTGGAGATGGTGACCGAGGCTGACACATGGTAGGCGGTGTCAAGCTGCACACAGACACGGGCAAGTTACTCCGGATGTTCGGCTGGCAGGCGTGCTGCTCGGCAGTTGGGTTGGTGGGCCATTCTGTACATAAATGCGTTCTATCGTGAAATGGAAATTTTAGCCAACATTTTTTAAATGCGAATGCATTTCATAGTCGGGCTATGTCAGGTATCCGGCGTTGTCCGGCGTTGTCCGAGGAGGAGGAGGAGGATAGGTTGAGGAGGTAAGCGCCGGCAGGTGTTAGATGTGAAGTATCTTATGGCGAAGCTTAATCCGGTGGTGGTGGTGTGCGGCGTGACCACCCTTACTGCGCATGCGCAAACCCTTTAAAAAAATAAAAAAAACCTCCTCTCTCCCTCTCCTCTAGGCATCCCTCCCCGCGGCAACCACACCCTCACTGCGCATGCGCCTCCCCTCCTCTCTCCCCTGCTACGCTCCCCCCTCTCTCCTCTAGGCATCCCCTGCCCGCGGCGTCCACACTCCCATTGCGCATGCGCGTCCCACCTCTCTCTCCTCTCCTACGCTCCCCCCCCTCTCTCGCCTCGCGACGCCGACACAGGCAGCGTCTGCTAGCGAGTTTCTTGGTTGAAAAAACCGACTGCTCGCGCTGCACAACCGTTCACTGGCCACCCCGTATATATGGCAATGGATCTTGACCTCCATGGTGGTGCCGGTGGGAGATTTCTCCTGTGCGTTGTTGAACAATAAAAATTCGCAGCGTGCGCGGTAACTAAAAGCCGACTGCGAGTATCTGTGTCCAGTCGGAGTCTTCTGTCTCTCATTGCACATTAGCAGCGATTGGCATGTTCCAGTAGGAAACACCGCTCCATCGCTGCGTGCTTTACGCATCCCCAGTTTTTCTCTCTTGCGCAACGCTGCGATCAGCGCCAGCGTCAACGCCGCCGCCTGTGTAAGCGTTAGCGCCCGCTGCTTCACATCTACACATGGTTCCCTTTAGCGGAAGATGGTGTAATTTTTTATCTCTCCGCTCTCACTCCCTCTCCCATAGCAACAGCTGCGGGCGCGCGCGCTTATCCTCGCCCCTAGCAACCGGAGCAGGTGGTGCGGGCGGAGTAGCGGAGAGTGAGTGGAGAGGGAGGAGCGCGCTCTGGTGTGTGAGGGCGCTCGCATCGCGGAAGCTCGACGGAGCTCCCGCGTGTGTGGAGAGTGTAGCAGAGGGTAGGTGCAGTGCTTCGCCGCTCCTTCTCTCGCCGTTCGCTCTCTCTCCTACCTGCGCCCCACACTCCCGTCCGCTCGCTCGCACGTATATATAAATGGAGTGAAGCGCGCGCGAAATGCATTCGCATTTCCTCACGATTGCCTTCGGGGAGGTGGGGGCATTTTTTTCCTCCCCCCCCCGCCCCTACTTTCTACTGCCACCTTTTCCATTGTCCTTGAATTTCTGGGAAACTAAATAATGATACTAAATTTGGCGACTGCAGCCCGGCAGTCGAAGTGAGTTGAAACCCCTGAACCAAGTGCTACGCTTACTGACCTTGCCCAGCCCCCACCATAGAGCAATTATGCTATTTGTCATGGCTAAAGTGTGTGCAGCATGGCAGATGGCGACGCAACCAGAGATAGCTACGCTTCTGAGCAACTTGACAAGCATTTTGTCTATCTGCGCCTCCATCTACTGCTTTGTACTTGATTTTCACGTTATTCATCATTACCGTGGCATTTTCCTCGCAGAAATTGTACGGGGCGACCAGTAAACTGAAAATTCGAAACCAGGCCAATTTTTTTAAAGGCGAGAGGCTATTGCACGATCAATTGCTTCATTTGATGATCTCGCGATAATAATATTTGGGTTTTCACGCGCCAATGCCACGATATGAAGCACGCCGCAGTGGAGGGCTCCGTAAATTTAGACCATCTGGTGTTCTTTAACGTGCGCTGTCATCGCACAGTACACGGGCCTCTAACTTTTCCCCTCCGTCGAAAAACGACCGCCACGGCCGGGATAGAGCCCGCGACCTTCACGTCAACAATCGAGCACTGTAACAGCTACACCACCGCGGCGGACGTGATCTCGCGAGGAACACATCCGAGGAATAACGGCGCAACACAAGGCTTGAAACACAGCAACCACTAGAAGCGTAAAACAAACATCATAGAAAAACAAATATACTACCTGGAGCACAATCCATACTTGCCTATCAGACACCTGTTCTTGCAAATCATCGCTGCTGTGTGAACACGCCACCCGGGCTCCCTACCTGCATGAGTGGGGCTCTTCGATTTTCCACTTCTGGCTACCCGCGGGCTGCCAGAGCCAGTCAGAGCGCGCTCGATTTTCTCGGGCTGCTCCGTCCCCCCCGCGGCGCACTTCCGGTTGGTGTTCGTTTTTCTCGGGTTGGATGGTTCTGGCGACCCGCGGGGAGCCGAGGGTCGCCAGAAGCGTCCAGGACAATTTAGTCGTGGAAGCTCTCTGGAAGGTTTTGGGGTGGTTTTGGGCTAGCAGACGCCGAAAAGAGACGATACGCGCTTGCCGCCATCTTTGTGAGGACTCGACGGATTGCAATGTGGGCAATGTGGACGCTTGGGGACTGCGCCTTCGCTTGTCATTACGCGTGGAGTTATCTTCTAAAGCGTGTTCCGCCGTGCGAGATGGGGCGATTACGAGTGGCGGCGAACATTTGAAGCTACTGTTTATCGCTTCTGTAATGTTTCCCGTGAAGCTTCCTTCCGTGAACAACGCGGCGAACTGTTGCCTGCTAACTGCGTCGTGCACATGTCTCAAAAGTTATGTACACGTTCGTACGCACGCATGGAGACAACTTTCGAGTTTATCTTTTTCGTAGTAGTGTTCGTTTGTGGTGCCGTGCCTGCTTTCTGTGCACTTAGCGAAGACGATTGTGGTCGAACTATCATTTCGCTCCGTCGTATGTTTGCGTGAGTGAACCTCTTCAGAAACTTGACTATTCGGTCTTCGATGGTGATAGAATGCCCTGATTGTATAACAGAGATCGCGACAGTTGTTTTTGTGTGATGCTCGTTGGTCGCGAACGGCGTGCGAGCTTACTTCTATCTACGGGCCAGTATATATGGTATGGTATTATGTTACGCTACGACGGGTTGACGTGAAAAAAATTCAGCAGATCCCACGTACCTTGGGAATCGATGTTGTGCGAAGCATATATGCGGAGGGAAGGTAACTGTATTGTAATTTTTTTATTGAGCGAAACGTTACGAAATGACGCTAAAGGTATGTACAAAGGTTGCACGCACAGACATATGTTCAACAGTCGCAGATGTTTTATATAACCAGTTGTTTACAGTTGCGTAACGATGCTAGCAGCAACATGGGGATTAGCAACACCAGAAGCGGTTAGCTAATATGTAGCGCTTGTGCTCGCGAGGATGGTAGCCCTGGACACGGTTCTCATAATAGCTCAAATGAAAGCTGAGCTACCTGAGGTTTTGGAAGTGCTACTCAGGGAGTGGAAAAGGGGCCCAGGCAACATCTGCCAGAACGAGTCGAAAACGCGTCATGCAGAAGTTTATTTAGATATGACGCGCACTCGTGGTACCGATACCACCGCATTTCTGAAGTTAAGAAAAAACGCAAGTTGGTCAACGCGTGTGTGCGACGTAGTACGCGATAGCTGAGCAGGTATATCCTCGAGCTCTTGTTGGACACGGTCAATTTCGCGAGATTTTGCATCGCGTTGTGCAGTGACTGTTACATGTACTAAGCAGACGTGAGCTTGAAGCCGTTAGCGGCGCGGCAGCTCACCTTGCATCGTTCTCGAGGCGCCGTGCGCCAGCTGGCTGTTTTGTTCGCGGACGGGGCGAGTTTCGCGTGATCTTGCGAGCGTACGAGGTCGTACCGCAAATGCGTTTGCTCGAGGATATTATTTCAGCTCTTCGGCAAACCTAGCCACATATTTCCAAGCGGGCAATGCAGGAAAAATCAACGCGCACGCGGCGCAATGTTTCATTTGCTGCCACGACGGTAGCGTTTGTTTACGTTTACGCTGGCTGTCCCAGCGTTCGATTTTGCAATCTTCGGGCAGCTTCGGGTTGTCTCGGGTTCCCCCACACACGTGACCACGACGCTGTTTCCTGTCCCGACCGGAACCAGCTCTCTGACCCTCTGGCTAGCTCTGGCTGCCAGATAGCTGCCAGAGGTCTGAAAATCGAAGATCCCCAGTGTCGCCACGCAATAAGGTCATATAGTTACGTAATTTGGCGACTTTCTTGAACTCACCTACATATCCGCTGGGGCGACCGCTTGTGCTTTACAATCGCCGTCGTCGTCAGACAAGGGACTGGGTCGTGGACTGTATCAGTAGGTGCATCCAAGAAACGTGGTAAGCATGCCATCACGCAGCACTGAGCGCGCAGACAAAGCTACGAGTCCGTTGAGGCTACGACCGCTACGACGAAGCACCAGAGGACACAAACACAAAATCTAGGCACACTTTTGGCCGCGCGTTCCACCCGGCACGCGATAGATCTCCAACCGACGACGAACAATGAAGATGACCATTGATAATATGCAAAAACACCGCAAATACACAAGCGCGGGACAAACTTAACGCGGGAGCGCCGTCCGGACATTTTAACACGAAAGTGTTTTATGCCGGGGTCCACCACGGCTCCTCTGACGTATTTCCGTCACGGATATGATGTTGTAAAATATAAACTAACATAATGAGTTCAAAGAAAAACTAGAAGAAAAAGTTCCGTCACCGGGCGTCTAACCTATGACCTCTCGCTCCGCAGCACGCGGCGCGAAACCACTTGGCTACGGGAGAGTACATTCCTCAGCTTGCTAACGGCAAGCTATTTATTTACACCATATACCGTTGGCGGTCCTCAGAGATCCTCGACTTCAGCGCGTTTTCGTCATCGCTAGCGAGATGGCGCGAAGGTGTCACGGAGCGCGCGCTCTAAAGGTTGTCGCGCCTCTCGCTGGGATGAGCGTGCGCCTCCACTGGGCGTGGTCACTGGTGCGCGCGCGCTTATCTCCTGATCGGGGCATTCGGGCGCTTCGCACGCCTTGTGCTTCCACCGCAAGTTTGCTTTGAAGTTACAGTGGTTAAAGAGTGCACGAAGGTCGCTTCGTTCGCCGCAGCGGCCGCGTTCACGAATGGAGCACGCCGCTTACACACGAAGTAATAATTGTGGCAGTTGTTCGCGCTCATCCTGTGTATGCTTGTGCGTTCGTTTCGTGCGTCTTTGTTTGTGTTAGAGCAGCGCGCTTTAAACATCGAGCTGTCACAGTTAGTCCGCGCTCGTCTTGTGTATGCTCATTTCGTGCGTCCTTTCCGCTTGAGGTGCGCGCTGCATGTTTCGAGCTGCTTGCCGTTCTTCACGTCACATTACAATTTGTTGCTGCAGCATTCATTTCTTCGCCCTTTTGGCGAAACAAGGCACAATAAACGCTCAATTACTTATGTGAATACACGTTTCACTTTCGTGTTATGCCGATTCCTTTGACAGAGGGATCAGCCATGTTTTTTCTTCTTTTTTCATGCTAAACATAGTGAGTGTCCAAAGCGCCGGCTCAGCCGGCTCCCGCGTGGCCTTTTGCGTTGAACTGCCGCGCCGCGCCGCTGCTGCACCGAACCCGTAGGCTTTCCGCGCTCGGGGAGCGCGCGGAATGCGAGGGGGAGTCTGCTACGCACTGTTGTTTTTTGCGCTGAGTTTCCGCACAGGGCACTAGAAGTCTACTTAGCTTTAATAATTCGGCGGGGAACAGAGCTTACCCATATTTAAGCGCTGTGTTAGCGCGGGGGCAACAAAAGCTTGTAAAAACTCGTGTGTCAAGCGACATCAGCGTGACCTAGGTCCAGTGATGGAGTTCGAGAACGTTGGTGCGTTCGTAAAAACGCGCTAAGTGAACAGGCACAAAGAAGGAACGAAAAGAAACTTTTTCGCACGGCTAATCGGCCAGTAGCATCAAGCATCTAAGAATTAAGAGTAATAAAAAAGATAAATTACACGCGCAGTCAGCTGAAATACTTACGCGCAGTGACCGCTTCATTACCACTACGGGTATTTTACTCAGTGTCACCAGTGGTTTTCTAGCCATATGCACACCGCTTTATTCGACAATTCGTTAGCCTCCATATTATTATGAACTTATGAACAGAGCACATCGGGAGACGTAAAGGAAACAAAAGAAAGAGTAGAGACGGCCAAACGACCGCAATACTTTTGGCTTATTTTCACTTCTGAGGTAGCGTACAACAAGGTTCACCGAGTGCAACGCTCGTGTTAAATTCCGACATTTGAACGAAAAGCAATGCCAAGTAAACTTACATTATTTCCCAAGTGTGTGCATCAAAAGACGTATTATAGAAAATGCTGTACCAATATCCCGATATTAACAATAATAATAATTGTTGGGATTTAACGTCCCAAAACCACTATATGACGCATTAAAGTAACAAGTACCCACAATCTTACTCTAGAAGTTGAACAGCTGCCTGAACAAAAATGCAACATGCGATTAAACGTATATATAAATATATATATATATATATATATATATATATATATATAGAGAGAGAGAGAGAGATAGATATAGATAGATAGATAGATAGATAGATAGATAGATAGATAGATAGATAGATAGATAGATAGATAGATAGATAGATAGATAGATAGATAGACAAAAAAAAGGAAGCATACAAAATCCCCGCTTCACAACACGCAAACGCGTTCTATATGCGGTGAGTCGCTGCAGTATTATGTTGCAATGACGTAGTATTAAATATTGCCCAAATTACCGCAATGTTGGCTTTTGACGCTGCTTCCACCTCGGAGAAAGCCCACGGGTCCTGCATGGCAGCGCCGCGGCGCGGAAGTTCACCGCGAAAGGCCCTCACTCCTTCCATGCATTCTCGCTGCGCTTTGGTTACTAACGTAGTCCCGCACGTGTGGTTTTGGTTTGAAGTGATTGGATGACGCACGTTGCAATATATCTCCAGTCGATGACTGACAGCAGTAATAAACACACATAATATCAACAAACATTATAATTATACAAACATGGAGCAAACTTATTTATCTTTCTTATTATTTTTATTTTTTATTTTTTGCTAAACGTGGTTCCGCACGCAGTCTTTGATTTAAAGTGATTGGCTGAAGTGCAGCGGGTGATTTGAACTGAGTTGCGGAGTGCAGCCTCCTCCTCGTGTTTTCTGTTCTCACTCTTCCCCCTCCTCCTTTATCCTGCTCTTTCGCCACCCTGTTGACCCTGTCGGGCTGACCTGTGCGATGCTTCTAGACACGTTGAATCTCACCGGCTGTGACGATCGTCCCCGTTCTGCCCTTGCCACCTTGCTCCGCTTCCGTCAAGACGTGAGCTTAGCCTAGCGGCTTTGAAACACGGAAAGAACACATGCACACAAAACATATTTATCTGAAGGAACGTAAATAGCGATGGGAGAGAACGAGAAGCACACCGGTACATATTTATCGCGAAATGTCAATCGCTACCCCCCTCCAACGCCCATATTTTTTCTCTGTATTAATCAGTCGTAGCGGGAGATACAAGTTTCATGAGAAAGGATCTCGAAAAGAGAGAACGGCGAACTTTTACAAACGAAACATGGAGTTGCGAAGGTTGGTTGGTGAGGTTAGGTCGGGTGCATTTGTGGTTGGAGAAACGAACGGGTGCACTTACAAATATAGGCGTGCCCCAGGAGGGCGCCCCCCCCCTCCATACGTTGGCATAATAGGGAGGGGGGCACTGCGACGAACCTTCGCCCCCCTCCCCTTAATTAAGGTGAACCCTGCGCACGCCTATGCTTACGAATATCGCCTGTTTGCTTGTTGGTACCTCTCAGTACTCCATTATATTTTTGTAGCGTATACATTTAGCTAGATGTTCGAAGTCTCGTCGATGATGCGCGAGAAAATCTTGGTGTCATTTTATCCGACGCCCTTAAAAGCAGGCACAGTAGATTTCTCTTCGAGAATTCATTTCATCGCCTTTACGGGTAGTCAAACCGCATATATCGATTTCGCAAAAATACGTCAGTTGGTTACCCGAGGTACACGCGGGAAGGTCCCTCCCCGTGAGGAAAAGACAGCCTCTTGTGAGGGAAAGCCGACTTCTTGGGCCGTTTCATGCTGTCCGATGTATTTGATGTATCAAATGCTCCGGCTAATTTTGTTCGATGTGGCTGTAGATCTTCATATTAATTGACGTTAAAGCATTGTCGTATTCGAAAACAGTGCTATGCAAATGATGATTCGATTTACCCGAGTTCTATAGATAGGAGGTTTTCTCTGTATTTCCACCGCTAGGTGGTCTTTGACAGGCAGTCTCTTTATGAATGCACTTTGCACAATGAACAAAGGTTCAATGAGTCTAAGAGCTATATTTCGCTTTGACACTTATGTCGGCCTCACTCAATCGCACTGTTCTTCAATCAACTACACACGAATATACGCTATTCTTTACCCTCCCCCAGGGGCGTAGCCAGAAATTTTTTTTCGGGGGGGGGGGGGGGCACCACCTTGATTTCGGGTGGGGCACCTCCTGAAATTGTCATTTTTCGCTCTGTATGCCATGGCGAAAAAAAAATTTCGGGAGGGTGGGGGGGGGGCACGTGCCCGGTGTGCCACCCCCCTGGCTACGCCACTGCCCTCCCCTTCCTCTTTTTTATCCTCCTCACCCTCACTTCACTTTCCCACCCAGTTGTTATACTGTTCTATAAACGGCTATGCTATGGTTTACAACCCACTCCTTTCCCTAGTTGTCCCCCTTCACTCATGTTTCCCCCCTCGCTATAAGGTACTACGCATGGCTATGCTGTTTTACCCTCCCCTCATTCTTTCCCTCCCCCTCACCCTTACATCACTCCCCATCGATTTCTGTTCTCTTTCCCCCCTCGCTATACTGTACGACTCATAACGATGCCATGCTTTACCCTCCCTCTCTTTTCCTTTCTCCTCACATTCACTTCCCTTTCCCGAACCCTTTATCTACTTTACTATGCTTGACATGTATTGTGCCTGCGTGACGACACACATGGCTATGCTGTGCTTTACCCCCTCCCTTCCTCCTTTCCCTCCTCCTCACCATCACTTCCATTCTCCTTCCCTTGCTATACTGTAATACACACGGCTATGCTATGCTCTCCCCCTCGTCCTTTCCCTCCTCTCGCCCTTGCTTCTCCTACCCTTTGCTATACTATACAACATACGACTATGCTATACAACGCTGCCTGTGTTATGCTTTACCCTCTCCTCTTCTCATTCCCATCCTCCTCACCCTAGCATCACTCCTCACCTTCGCTCCCCTTTACCATACCCTTACTATAGCATACTACACATAACTATGTTATACAAGGTATTTCCTGCGTGACTCCATACGTGGCTATGCCTTACATCCCCCTCTCCCTTCCCCTTCTCCTTTTTTTCTCATTCTCACCCTCACTTCCCTTTCCCGCACCCTTTCTATACCACACTATATATGGCTGTGCGACGACATACATGGCTGTGTTATGCTTTACTCTCACAGCTCTTTCTTGCCTTCATAATCATTCTCTCATAACTCACTCTTATCCTCACATTCTTTTCCCGCACGCTTTTTATACATGGCTATGCTATACACAATTTTGTATTCATGATGCGACGCGACAGGAGATCGCAGCATACGAGGACAGTACATTTCCTCCTCTCCCTCACATCACTCCTCCTCAACCTCACTTCCCTCTCTCACCTCCTTCCTACACATGTCTATACTATACATGGCTATGGTATACATATTTTTTCCTGCGTGACGCCAAGCGACACGAGACGACGACAGGGTGCCATAACGACAGCCCGGGTCTCTAAAGTGTTCTCCGCACTTGTGAAAAACCATTAAAGGCACGCGGAGAAATTACTATATATACATAGAGCTATACACGCTGCCCACGCTTTCCACCAAAGAACTTTGTCTGAAAAGGTAGCCTGGTAACCAGAGCCCTTTGGTTAGAAAATAACTTGAAGGGAAGACACCACGTTAATTAGAACTTCAATTAAAACAATAATTAGAGAGGGAAGCCACCTTTTACACCTTTTGCAAGTGGCCCATTAAACACGGAGACACTTTCTGTACCTCAAAAAACGGGACATGTTTTTTCGTATTTAGGGCGGTTACTTGTATATTTCAATAAACAGACAGGCATCCTTCAAGCTTACGTAGACTTTGTTTATCGATTTCACGGACAATTTTAAGAGTATAAGCGATGCTTTGCGAAATTCCTGTGCATGCTGCAGAAAACTTCATGAACTAGAATTGACGTATGACCTGAACGGCACTCCGAGAGACTGTGTACCGAGCCTGCCTGACGGATTTGCCGCAGTGGTAGGCCGCTAGCGATTAGCGTCATCGCTGCTGCACGGGACCGAATGTTTAACGTGGCGATGGTTTGCGAACATACGCCGTCGTCATTACTTTCGCAGTCAGGAACGCGGAGTTGCTTCTTCAACGGAACACAAGCATTTAACATCCTATTTAGTAGCGCTTGTGTCATAGCCATGCTCAGACTAAAGCCGTGCGCAATTCACTGCACTCGGATGCCGCAGGTTCGATCAGCACGGTCGAAACATGAATATCGAAAAGAACACGGACGTATGCTTTTCGCAATGACGAATTTTTCGACGTCGCGAAAATGCGTCGAACAACTATGCCGATCGGAAGGTATTGGTTAAGTACAGGAGAAGTTAGTCGATAGGCGTGGATTGTGGCCGTGACTGCACGTTTCATCGCTCTAACCATTTCGCTTCCCTGTTCCGAACTCGAGTGTTTTGGCGGCATGCGGCGCTCGATAATATCCACAATAATTGCGCTACGTGCAATGCACAAGTATGTTTTTATTTTGATCTCGCTGAAGGATACTATACATTAAATACAATCAAAGTGACTTACGAGCGTGAAAAAACATTAGCGCGCGAGGGGGACGTGAAGTGCAACTCGCTCCTCGTGAGTTAGCAGCTGATCGTTCATCGTCGCTGTCACTCTCTGCGCTTTCACAGCCTTCTCCGTCCAGTAAAAATCCTCTGAAGAATTTCCTCCGCCGAACGACTTCGATTAGTCCGCGTCACAACGTTATCTAGGCGCACAGAACTTTTTCGTCTCACACCGGTCAACAAACAAATCGCTTGCAGAGTGCTACCATCTATCAACAAACGTACAAGAACAAGCGGCGCAGCGCTGGCCAATTTGAGATTACTCAGATATATATCGCTAGCTCGCGCGACTTCCCGCGTACAATGTTATAAATTCATGCACTACAAAAGCACTGACGAATGCTTTATGCAAGTAAGACAAGGTGAGTTTCAACTGAGAAGGTCGGACGACGGCGTTTAACTAACCTACGTCACCTACGTGGCTACACAAAACCTCGCGAAGCCGGTATGTGTACGATGTGGGTCATCGTTGAACGCGCGAGTTGGCACGTATCTTCACGAAAACTTTGCGTCTCGCAAGAACGAATCAGATTTATCGTGTCATGGAGGGCCCGTTTTGTTCACTGAAGCAGGAAACATGCAAACTCGTAGTGTTTGTTTCCTGTTAACACAGCCGAACAAGTGAGCGACTGCGTAGGGCTGCCGTGGTGTCGTCTACTGATAATTCATGAGAGGACGCTCCTAAATTCCGCTTGGCGGCGCGACAGTCTATGGGAATTGCGAATTGCCACATTGACGCTGCTCTGCCCGCAAAGCCGCTTCCTCGGCTCGCCGTTGTCGCTTGCATTCGGCTCGGACGGCTGCCGGATCCTCGGGGCGCAGTTGCTGCTTTCGCATCTGCACACGGGCCTGTTCTTGTGGTCGGAGTGCTGCATCGGCCCGACGAACATGAATTCTCTCAGAGATCAGCTGTTGGCGCTGTTCTTGGAACGTTGTCTGCTGTTCGGGCGTTCGTTCGATCCGTGCCCTCTCCCCTGTGGAACGCTGCGCGCGGCCTCGGCGGCACGGCTGCGAAGGGATGAACGACGTCACAGACGCCGCAGCCAATGACACGCGTGCTTGGGTACGACGCAGAGAATAACGTCACTAACGGCGCTGCCACTGGAACGCGCGCTTGGGTGTGACGTAGTGAACGACATCAGTGATGGCGCACTCAATGGAGACCATTATCGAAACTTCTGAACGAACTGTTTTTCGTTTTGCCTAGCCATACACTGCTTTCGCTGTAAAACTGCACTTGCTGAAAACCTGAAAACTGTTCTGCTGAAACTGTTCTTGTTGTTCTTGCTGAAAAGCCTGGCGCTATTCTCAACAGAGAGGTGGTAATCACTTTTCGGTGGAATGAAGGTAACGCAGCCTTACTTTTGCGCCGGCTTGCAAAGGTCAACAATGGTGCTTTGTTGAAATTACCGAATGCTGAAAAGCAGTCTCCATTGAAGCGTTGAGTAAGACGGCGCCCGAGATTCCACAGCGGCCGCATTTCGATATGGCTACACCACCTAGATTTACACTCTACACAGATTTGCATACACTTGATATACACTTGATAGCAACTTATGTGGCTGGTAATTATCTAGAGTGCACAACTATAGCGTGCATAATAGCCCTTTTTAGGTTCGTCGAATAATTTTGGGACGGTGACATCAAAACCGACTGTGGTGTAGACTCAGGAACCACAAAGCAATCGTCAAAACGAAGTTGGTCATATTCTATCCAGTACTTTGCTGAAAAAATAAAGTAATACACATATGTTTCTCTCACCCATTTGAGATTTTTCAAAATAGGGAAAATCTTGTGCCAGTGACTCATGAAGGCATCATCTTGAGATTCAAATCAGCGGGTAAGTGGAATGAAACGGCCGAAACAAGTGATGCAGAGGATCACACCACAAATTGTGCAGAAGAAAGTTGCGCGCACCTCGATTCGAGCATTATATCACCTGGTGCCTGCGCTTCTTATGAGCCTTCACTGAGTGTAGGTCTGTTTCTGTTAAGCTTAATTCACCGCGCGATTCGCTAAGTAGAGCGCCTAGGTTGCGCATAGGGGTTATGCCTGTTTCGGAGGAAGGCAAATGCGACGTGCGTCCGGCAAAAAACAAGCAACATGAACGCGCATACGCCCTGAACAGAAGATGGAACGGACAAATACGAAAAACTCGCCGCGCGAAGTAATTCAAAGACCGGCTTGCTGCTCTTTCCTCAATCTGTGCGTGACAATTTCTCTCTTCACGTCGCGACAATATGAAAGCGGGAAATACACGAGCGGTGAAGAAAGGGCCGTTTGACGTCCCTTGAAGCCCGCGTCTTAAGTGCAAAGCAGCTGCAACGTAATCTTTATCAGTAATGCGTGGAAGAGTGCCCCGATTGTTAACAGGCGCCTGATCATCCAGCATGCGGTTTTGAGGCACAGTTTGTGGTTTTCCTTAATGAAACAAATATTGAGCTCAATGCTGCATGCCTCATTACAAAGAAAAAAAATTGAAGGACACTTTGTAAATTCATAAGTGTATTCGGCGAAAGCCCGTGCCCACTGAGACGGGGTCGGTCAGAATACAACGCTATGCGCGCGTCTCCCTTCTTGCGTGAGTGGGCGAAATTGTGGCCGGGCTACAGGGGTGACAAGTGCGCGTGGGAGCTGTCGGACGCCCCCGCTGTGTCATGACGTGATTGCTGAGAGAGTGTAAGGGGGATAGACCACAGTTGAGACGGCGCAACTGTTTCTATGAGCCGCTGTGCCATCACGTGATTCCTCAGAGAGTGCGAGGGGAGAGGCCACAGCTGGCACCGTTCCAGGGCACAGACGGACGGGCGGACGCGATTATGAGCCATAAAAGGCTTTCACCCAATTATTTGAAGCTTGTCTCCAAAGTTATAGGGCCCCTAAAACACCCAGAGGTCGAAATTTAGCTTTGGCGTTGCAGTTGTGCACGGGGCTACAGCGAACGCGATCGTCGGCTCGTCTGTCCACATCTCCGATTCCTCAGCGTCAGATGTGAAAACGCAAGGAACGCGTGCATCTGCTGGCAGAGGAGCTCGCGAGCGTTTCTGATCACGGAGCAGAAACGGCTCAGGGACAGAGGTGTCGATCTTCACTGTAGAAACGACAATAAAGCAAAAATAAATCAAGAGAATACAAATACAGCAACATAAATTTCCGTACGGGGCGACGGCCAAGAAGACGGTGGCCATCACTCGCGCGTCACCCATTCGCACCTAGCAAACTAGTATTTCCGCAGACCCGGACCTGTCCCCCCTCCAAAGCATGATAGAGCATCAGCAACACCACATCTGCCAGTGGTGTTGTGTTAAAGCAACGGGGACCCATTGCTCCGTTTGTGATCGTCTCATCTGCGGCGATTCACCATATCTGCGACACATTGTTAAGAAGCCTTTGAGTTCCGGGCTGGATAAAGAGTTTCCCGATGGGGACGGAACAAGCTTATCCGTTTGCAGAACCTCCCATGGCTAGCTTTGGAAAACTAAGGTTGTGACATGAAATGTATGTTCGGGACACACTTTTTGCAAATGCGATGGATGTCCTGCAATGGTAGCCAATACAGCGTTCGAGGCGCGTGCCGAACGTGTCCACGAAAGCTGATGATATGCTCCGTGCACCCGTACCAACATTAAAAACGACAAAGCCAGCCTGGTTACTTAAAGATAGTCTACGGAAAATTCCCAAGGAAATAGCAAAAATTCGCTTTCATGTCCTTCGCGTTCACGATGTGAAATATCACTGTATTTTTTATCTTTCTGCCTACTTTTTTGCATCGTAATGCTATCGAGAAACTAAAGCAAGCAACCAACCCATTTGAGATGTTTCGATAGTAGGGCTTCGTGGAGTAACGTAAGCTTATCCTTAATAAGAGTTTGATGAACGAGATGAGTTCTGCGTAAGGGCCCATCACAATTATATTATTTTATTTCCCTGCAGACCAATGAGAAAATATACATAAGGGGTGACTATACAGGCTTACTTATATCATCGCAGTTCTTAAACGATACGAATTGCCAAATTGTTTACTACCCCAGTTTCTACAAATCATTTGTGAAAATCACGAACGTCTTTTGATATTTGAGTCACTATCAGCGGAGAAGCAAACAGGGAAAATATATTTTAAGTTCGTTTCCATCGCAGAATATCGCAAGCTTCCTCAAGCAAAAGCGTGATTCAGCCGGTACGCCACTTCGTGAACCTCACCAAACTTTGCTATAGGTATGTCTGCGTTTCAGTAACTATTTTTGGCTTATGCGAACAAGCCCCCGTGGAAACAAGTTCCACAGACGTAATAAAGAAGCAATACACTGTAAAACAAATAATCTGCTAGTTCACCGTCATCTTCGCTGCCGAAACGACATTGAATTCGATACGTCTTATGGAACATGAAGGATTATTCGAATACCAGTCCAAATTGGTTGGTATTTGATGAGACTGAGATTTCATTGACATTTGGCAAAAGCACTGCACCTCATCACAAGTGTAAGTGAGGGTGCACCTTTGCTAAAGTCACAATGACGCTCGCAAGCAGAAAAGCGGGCCATGCACGATCCATGGTCGTCCATAGCTTACCGAGTGAGCGGCATTGGACAACCGCCGTTCAAGTTCAATTCGCATAGCGCCAAACGCTTTATCCGAAGCAGGTGCGGTCGCTGCCCGCAGCACGTTGTCTTTTGGTGCATTTTATTTTCGCATTATTTATAGCATCATTACTACAGTGCCGTTAAAAGACAACAAATAACGTCTCCTAGAGCTTTCTTGTCCTCCTTACGTGTTCATATTTCACAAGGCTGGATGTAACAAAGGAAAACGGGCCCTTAATTTCTCTTTATATACAGCATCGCCTATAATCAGTTAGTGAACATTCGCGAAGCCACTCAATTTAAGTTTTGTGTAAGACATTCTCGCCTTGTATTGCAGACCAGTTTTAACCCTCCCCATCCCGGTCTCCCAGGAATGGGGAGTGTTGCAAGCGCTGTCAGAGAACCGACAACACGACCCTTCTCCCACAAGGGTCAGAGCACCGTTCTCCCGGCATTCTACCCACGTTCTGCAACGACAGTCAACTTGGGTCCAAGTGCGGACGCTGTACACATCCTCTTCATCAACCCTCGTATACCGTCTCCCATACCGATGGACGACCGCGCCACTTAACCCCTGCGCCCATCAGTTTGGTGTTAGTGTAGGGCGCAGGTGTGCCTTAAGTGTCATTCGAAAGAGAAAGCAGACATGCTCTTTAAGATATGCGACGTTTAAAAGAAGCAGGTGACCTACTATTGACCGCAACAGTCGGTCGAAGCTCGCACCACTATCGTGGTTTAGTAAAGTTTCGCTTGTAGACGCATGGAGAAAAAGAAGACCATACCTGCGAGGTACACGCAGCACGACGACATCCTAGGCTGGTGGAACTGCAGCTTCAGATTTCTTCGAAAACTCTGGCAGCAATGATGATGATGATTAGGATGCTGTAGGTTGCCGGTGGATCTAATCTCGCGAGATTTTCAGGCAGTGGCCCCGACCAGTTTCCTCCTATCAGATTATGCTGAACTAATGCCATCTTTAAAGCGAAGCGTAGGCAGGCTACCAAGAAAACAGGTGTCGCGGGGCTCCTCAAAGTAGCCGCGATGTCCCTAGAAGTGATATGATAAACTTCATTGCTATCCTGTTATCTCTGCTACTGAACGATTCTATTAAGAGGCTCTACTTTATGGACGTTTC